>VUYV01000238.1:118410-213998 GCA_008711295.1 Anarhynchus alexandrinus | reverse complement strand
CTCCAGACCTTCTCCCTTGCCTCCAGGGTATGGGATTCGTGAGGGACAGATTTAACAGTGAAGACCGAAGAAAAGAAGGCATTCAGTAACTCTGCCTTCTCTGTGTCTTCCACCACAAGAGCACCCGTCTCATTCATCAGTGGGCCTACATTTTCCCTAGTCTTCCTTTTTCTATTGATATACTGAAAGAATCTCTTTTTATTGTCTTTCAGAACTCAGCTGGCCACTGCAGTCAAAGTTCTGAGTTCTGAAAGTTCTGAGTCCAGAAACAGGGGGGTAAAGGGGTAGAGGAGCCACTAGTTTGTCGGGGGATTTTTTTGTTTTGGTTTGGTTTTNGGGTTTTTTTTTTTTTTTGTTTTTTTTTTTTTTTTTTTTTTTTTAAACAGGGCAACAACCAGCTATTAAGCAGAAGTAATAAAGAGACCAGCTTTGCAGGACCAGTGCAAAACAGCCTTCACCAGGGTCTCGGAGCATGCTCAGGCAGCACGGCTGATGCATTATCACACCACCTATATTCTGCTTCTGGAAAAGCCTGAGCCATCCTTATTTCTCCCTGGACACCTGCCCATTGCACATACAGTTGCTAAATCCTGCATACTTTAACACGTATCTGTATGCTAGTCACCATGCCTTGCAGCAGGTCCCCTCAACACCCCTCCTCCCCCACAGCTCCTCTTTACGCAGCAGGATCCTGAGACGAACCCACTCAGATGCGGGAGCCAGCCCTGCTGGACTCTCAGCCCGTTTCTGGGAGAACGCAGCTTCACTATTTCATCTTTTCAAGATGAAGACAGCTCAGAGCAATGCAGAGGGCCACTTCTCAACCACCTGCTTCTTGTAGAGCTCATGTGCTTCTGGAACAGCCACAGCTCTTCAGACACAGCCCAGCCACTGGGACCAACTCCTTTACTACTTATACAAGAGATGCAGCAATCAGTTGTATTTAGAAAGGCAGAGGGCAGGAAGGATGGGCACACACTGCCATACGAGTACTGCACTGGAGAACAGGATGCTGGTGCTGGGATACGACACTTTTGTAAGGATAAGGGATGGTGGGCATCTGCAAAGAAGTACGGATGGGCTGGTAAGAGCCAGGACGGCCAACAGTCCCCGTTCTGCCCAAACCATGCTTATGCATCCTTTGTTACCCTTACTTGAGAAGGGATGGCTTTGACTGCCTTGCAGGGCAGGAGTCAAACATCCTACAGCATGCTCAGCAAACAGAACAGCACAAGTGAGACTCAATTACCAGTTGCCAAGCTGTCCCTGAAGCCTTTTGACCTCCAGTGTAGCCTGTGAGATGTCTTGCTTTTCCTAAACCAGCGTGGCAGGAGAACACCTAGCCTTTTTCAGATAAGCAAGATACACTGGATTACTCTTGGTATGGCAAAGACTGATCTACCTTCCCATGTCCCCTCCAGTAGCAAGGGTAGCAAACGGCACTGCCACCACCTGACACACCATCTAGGTACATGCCAAAAGCTGGAGCTGTGTATTCTTCAGCTTCACCCTGAACTGATGCACCGAGAACAAACACAGCATACAGAGACAGCCAAACACGCCGCTACCACTTGAGCTAAAAAGCAAAGCTTCTTGCTGCGGGCTGCAACAATTCATACCCACAGGGGACCGCATGACAATCCCCTTTCTGTGCCAAACTCACATAGGCACAATCACACTCTTCTGCCGAGCAGCAACCATCTTTCAAAACAAAAAAAAAGCACAGTCCAGCTGCATGAAATCAAATAGATTATATACGCTCCCTTGAAGAATTCTCAGTTTATTCACCAGTGGCCACACGCTCATGCATAATGCACTTACAGTCACTCATGAAAATAATGTATCGGTGACATCTGAGCCACTTGAGCAGAACGTGGGTCACGAGATCAGAGATGGAATTTCTTTATTGTTCCACTGCTGCTGTTTGGTTATGTTTCTCTCATTCAAGGTTAAATCATTTCTGTTTGGAACAATCATTGCATTCTGCATTACATGCTGGCAAAACTAATGGGCCCCCCTGGGCTGGCAAACACTGCGCACCTCTCCCGAGGATTCCTCCATACCTCTGTTCCTTCTCCGGGTGACTTCTCCTACACCCTGCACTTCTCACTAATTTGTGAACCGCCTGAGAATCAAATCAGATGTTAGGTCCCATTAACCACTGGGTAGAAAAGTCTGATAACAGTGCAAATTGATTTCTCTCTCTGGTAGTACTTCCCATCAGAAGGAACAGATTCCTTTACTGGGAAGGGTGACAGGCTATTGCTTTCTTACCATACAGAGTTCTAGCAACCCATCAGAAGGGAGGCAATTGCTGTCTCTTGTCAGGATACTATTTCTCAGCAAGTGATTAGCTACTGATGGAGGGATATGATATGCCCTTGGCTCAGGGAGAGAGATAAATCCAAGCCTAATGTTTGGAGACTGGTTGTTCGGTTCATTATTTGCTTTCAGGAAGTGTGCACCTCTCCCCCACTGCCTTTGATCTAAGAAGAGGCTTTTATCTTTGCACTGAAGACTTCAACAACTCCCTCACTCTCCCCACAGCTTGATTTACCCCAAGTTTGGTCACCACCACGACACAGTACATCAGCTGGATATTGCTGTCCCTCAAGATTTGCTTTGCTGGGTACAAATGCCAGACATCCAGCTGTGCAGAGCTCAAGGTCAACAAAGAACCAGGACCAAGAGGGGACATTGGTCTGCATCAGTTCCAGTTGAGGGGCACAAAAGTATGAGAAGCATTTGGTGAAGCATCCACCCGCTCCTGGTGCTCCAGCCTCGATGAACATTCGTTAATCTACAGCTACTTGTACTATTCAGCTTAAATCCAAAACAGGGCTCAAAGTCACCCTCCAGCTCAGACACAGAAATGCCTTCCCTACCACCCGACTACATCTCTTCTCAGAGAAAAACTGCAGACATTTCTCTCCTCATGAAAGACAAAGGCCAGCATAATAAAGTAGGGCCCAGCCTGACTTGGAAGTTCCTGGAGTAATAGGGCAACCATGTCTCTCGAGCACACTGAAACCTTTGGCCCTGAAAGGAGGAAAGGAGGCTACACCAGCATCAACAACATGTACAAAGTCACACAAAGTGTGTTTCTGTGCAGCTGTATTGTACCCACCTCAATTCCCCCAGCTGTTTCGCTTCACTGGTGGTTGAAATCATTTCTGTATCTTCAGAGAGTGAAGCTCTGCTTTCATGTAGTCATCTCCCTGTTTGGTTTATCTGCAGGGACTGAGCCAAGGATCTCTTGACCTGAAAACATAAGTCTCTCCTACTTGAACTCAGAGGTCAGCATTGTTAGCTTGGCAAGAGCAGTGGTCTCCAAAGCTCTGCACGTGCTCAGCCACTGGAGAGGGCAGGGAAAAGCTGCAGCAGCTCAGCCCTGGGAGAATTCCCTCTGGACAAAGCAGGTCGAGAGTTCTGTGGATTTCTATTACAGGTGAGAAAACTTGGGAACAGTCCAGATGATGTTTCACCTGATTATATTTTATTTTTTTTTAAATCAAACTGAGATTTTATTTAGAAAAATAATTTTGAAGATTAGTTTTGAAGCTTTTTTGAAAGCATTTACCTTTCCACAATGATCCTAAGCCATTTTGCCTAAGATTTTTTAAATTTTCCATGGAAAAAATATTATTTGGATTGATCTGAAATTATTTCCCAAAATTTTCAGGGGGACAAATAACCAAAGCCTCAGTTATTTGTACAGCTCTTGCATGCATGAGCTACACCTGAAGAAAAGTCTCCCTATCCCCACTCAAGATTTTGAAAAGCATTATGAAACGGTTATCAGCAAAGTTGCTGTGTCCACGACAGCCCAAAAAGCTGTGCTCCAGCTCCTCCACCTGAAGGCCCACATGAAGAGACTTCATTTTGTAACCCAGCCAGCCTTTTGGGTGTCAGTCAGCTCCGCAGGGTTGCAATGCAGTAAGCAGCGAGGCCACCCCAAACCCTGAGTGGGCACGGGAACACAGACGTAACCCAGCTATGTCACGGAGGGCCTGCAGGGAGGCTGCACTGCCGGCTCTGCTTTAGACCCAGGACCACCACTCCCAAAGCTCCCGCAGTCACGGAACAGCCTGCAGGGATCAAACCATCCCATCTGCCTGAACAGCAGAGCCCCTTCGTTGGGATGCAGCATGAAAACATTAGAGACAGGGAGCTCCACCTCCTCTCCGAGAATGAAGCAAACTAAAACCAAGTGCAGAAGACATGGGAAATACAACATCGTGACTTTTCCCCTTTAACTCCTCAAGCCTGTCTTCCTCCAATTCATACCTATTAGTTCCAACTCCTACAACGCACAGGAAATTAAGACCTTCATTACTTCAAAAATGCCAAGGCACGGACAGACAAGGTCTTCTCAGACTTTAGCAGAGGACGAGGATAAACCTTAGTACTTAGGGCATATCCCTGCAGATTTCCAAGGGACCAGACTGGAATGGGAAAGCAAAGACAAAATGCCCTGCTTGCAATCAGGGCAAAAAAGAGGAGCAAACCTTTCCTGGTGCAAAACCAAGACAAAAATAAATACCGTGTCAAAAAATAAAAAGCAGCAGCAGCACAATTAAACCCAGCAATAACTCTCACCAGCACTGCTCACTGACACCAGCTAGCCAAGCCTCCGCTGGGATAAATGACACAGAACTTCCTATGATAAACTAATAAAAGAGATTTCTATGAGTAATCATTGATTTGACAGGAAGTCAAACAAATCTATCCATCACCACTGACATGTGTCTACAACCTTCCAAACAAAGCAGCGTCTACAGAGAAAAATTGAGCAAACTGCCCACACTGTCTCAAATGCCACGTAAAGACAACCAGCATCAGACGCCTCGATCGAACGCTCCCTGCCAGTCACTCTGGGCTCCGTCTTTGATCCCTTCTAGATCCACTTCTGAAGCCTACAAACATCAGACAGACCCTGGGCTCCTCCTCCCACATCCTGCCCCTGCATGACACAGTCTCCATCTCCATCAGAGATAAGGAGAACAAACAACCAAGTGGTTCCATCCCACTCCTCTTCTGCCCATGGATGGATGATGATCATCTCCAGATTCTTTCTTACTAGCAGGGGGTGTATCTGGCCCAGAACTGAGCCAAAGATTGCTGGTCATTGTAAGCATTCGAGGCTCTGTGCACACCAAGCTGTGAGCACTGACCTTTGGGGACAAGTCAAATCCCACCCCTCAGCCCAGGAGAGCAAAGGCTTGGCCACCTCCTTTAATTCTGGAAATGTATTAGCAACTAAAACAAAACAAAGCAAANTACAGGAGAGCTGGGGAAGGACTTTTTACTAGGGCATGGAGTGATAGGATGAGGAGGAATGGCTTCAAACTGGAAGAGGGCAGGTTTAGATTAAACATTAGGAAGAAGTTTTTTTTTACTTTGAGGGTTGTAAGGCACTGGAACAGGTTGCCCAGAGAAGTTGTTGAGGCCCCATCCCTGGAGGTGTTCAAGGCCAGGCTGGAGGTGGCCTTGGGCAGCCTGGTCTGGTGGGAGGTGTCCCTGCCTATGGCAGGGGGGTTGGAACTCGATGATCTTCAAGGTCCCTTCCAACCTAAACCATTCTATGATTCTATGAAAACAAATGAGGAGTTTATAGTGCTTCTCTCTGGGAGCAGGCCCTGGAGGTGAGCAACGTGGAGCTCAGCAAGGCTGGCCTCAGTCCCAACATAGTGAGACATCACCACTGCTCCATTATACAGGCTCCCTGCCACTGGGCCATGACAGCAGCTCAAGCCACCCTAAAAACAATCACCGTGCTCACACCAGTAAGGCTGGTCTCCAAGAACTCTACATCTACCACCTTTAGAGGAATAACAGGTGCTGAGCCCTTCCAGAAGGGCCTATTGTACCAGGCATGCAACACACCTTACCAGTAAAACAGACTAGGTGCACTGCATTTTGGGATATCCACTGCTTTTTCCATCTCCTTCCTGTGACCACCTCCCCCTCACTCTCTCCCTCAGGGGTTTAAGCAGAAGCAGTCTGACTGAACAAATAAACGACTTGGTGCAACCTAAGTCTCCCTCGCAACTTCTCTCCTGGAACATCTCTGTAGCCCTGTGAGATGCCATGACTTGTTGTCACTCTGCCAGAGAGCACAGCCTTAGAGAAGTCAAAGCCAGGTTTTACCAGCAGGGCCTGGAAGCCAGGGCTCAGCTCCCATCTGTGAACTGAGCATGCCATCAGAAGCCACATGAATACTGCAATAACAGCACGACCCGCTTGGTTTGCGACAATGACTTCAGTCTGCTTCTCCCCACATCCTGGGTCAGGCCTCTGCTGGCAGAACTGATGAACCACAAGTCCTTCCAAAATTTTTCATAAAGAGTTAAGTACTCCCTAAAAGAGAAGAAGAGTCCTTGCCCCAGTTTCTGGATGAAGTGCAGAGACTTAAGATATAGTCATGTATACACACAAGTCAGCTGGACCCACAGCATCCCAGAGGCCAAAATTCCTTTGTGCTGATGCTGCCTGCAGCCTGAGTGAAAGCATCCCTGGAAATTGCAAGCAGAGGCAAAAAGAGCAAACAAAGAGCTGTGTACGATCACACAGCAAGGCCAGGCTTGGGGCAAGGTTTCCAGAGCTCCAGTCCATCTCCCTGAGCTATGGGTTACCTGGTTCTTTACAGCAAATGCCAAAATCCCCAGCTCCATAGTACGCTGACTTTTCCAGGGCAGCTTCTGCAAACACAGCAACTCCCAGAAAGCAATCACTAAAGTGGTCTGAAAGCAATCAAAGGCACTTCAATTAGAAATGCAGATGATCCCTCACTGCTGATTCAGGACAGCATGGGCTTAGTACTAACCTGTGCAAACATAAACACAACCAAATTCTTTAATCATCACAAAAATCAAACCCCTCCACGCTGCGCTAGCTGGGCTGTCCTGTGCATCTGTGCTGGCACAAGAGGCAGCTCCCAGCTGACACCACGGTACTGATCAGCAGGACTTTTACGCTGACTTTAATCATCACATAAAAAATTGAGGGATAAAAAAAATCCTGCTTCGAGGTCTTCCCAAGCAGCTATGTTGATGCATACAGAACTCGTAGGCAGACATTAACAGGAAAGACTTTTTTTTTTTAATTGTAGGTTTTATTTCAGATTTCAAAAGCAGTGTTTGATCCTGAAGTCCTCGGGGCTTAGATATTTATAATAGAGTCAAATGCAACCCAAACAGAGCGCATACCTTTCTTCAAAAATGCCCTGCTGCTAGATTCATCCCCTTTTAAACAAAGCAGACAGGATTAATTTGGAAAATTTATACACTGTTTCTCAATAACATGAAACGATCTGAAACAAAACATTAGAGTTTGCACAAAATTTGCAAGCTATTCACCTAAAAAAAAAAAAAGTCAAGCAAGTGAAACCCCCAAAGCAGCACAATTTTTGACAGTGTTGCTCTGCCAAAACCCTTTTTATTTCTGTTTTTCTTAAAAAAACAGACAAAAGACCTTATAATCAGAGTTTCAGTTTGGGGTTGTTTTTTTTTTTTCCAGCAGGGAGAAAAGAAATCTAAAGCTTTCTGGGAAGCTCTGCTGCTAAAGATAAAAGACATTATGAGGATTTCCACTGATCTCTGCTGCATTGCTAACATGCACGGGACAGGGAGAGGTGCCATCTCCATTCTGTGAACTACCCCATTCTCTGCAAAGTAGCCTTTTCTTACTGGAAACAGGTTCAGCTTGCCTGGGCTTTGAGAATGGAATTCACCTAGGCATGTCACACTGGGATTTCCATTTCTTGTAGCTAAGAGACATGGACTGAAATGCAGGAAGTGAAGAACGGTTCAGGCTTGAGCTCTGGGAAGAATAAAGAAAGGTTTGAGGGCATCACTGAAAAACGTGGAAGTGGAGTGAGAAGAGGTTGTTCTATGCATAAGAGCTTCTTGTTTTCTTGGCTGCTCTGTCATTTCTATTCCTCCTCCCATACAAGCTAAACCTAACAGTGAGACTTAGGCATTGCTCCATGCCTCCCCTTATTATTAATCCAGAATACCTCAGCCTGAGAAAGCAACTTTTATGTCTTCCTTCATCCTTTAGTCCTATAAGCAGCTTCCTTGGTTTCTCTGCTTTCAGCTCCACGCTGTAAGCACCCCTCAGAAAGTTATAACTGACTGCACCACTCCCCCAAAGAGCCTGAAGCAGTGGGCAGGCTCTGTCCTCCACCATGGCCCTTCAGTGTGCCTTGGGGCAGGTGGCACTCAGGACCAGGAGCAGCTGAAAAGCTTTAAGCTTGGTCCCAGCTTGCTCTGGGCTGGGACCACAAACGGTTCTGGATACAGGAGCGCCAAAATGCAAGAGCATAAATTACTGTAATCCCTGCGTCCTGCATGCATTAGTCCAAGGCACTTGGGGGAAATCAGTGCTCCATGGAAAAGGACTGTTCATTTCCCCTGTAAGACGACACAATGCGGTGGGGAACAGACAAATGTGTTTGTGCCAAGAGAAAAGCGTGATCTGAAGACTCCTGTGCTCAGCACGGCCACCAAACAGTAAGGGAAGAGCGCTTCCCAGGGATGTTGCACCCCTGCCAAGGAGCAGTGATTGAAATCACCAGCTACAAAGAGAGGAGCTGGAAACTCCAGATGCTGCTAAAACAACAGCTTCTCATTTAACTGCAGTTAAGATTTTCCAACACCTTGCAATGTTTTTGGATCAGTCCCTCTGACAAAAGCGGGCTGCCAAGATGCAAAGTGCAGCGGCAGCAGGTGAGGGCAGGCTATAGAGAAAGGAAATACAAATATTTGGGAGACTAGCCCAGAACAGAGAGGCAAAGGCTGTTTGAGACTTGGAACCTTTAGGCTCCAGGAGGCAGCTCATAGAAATGCAGATTAGCAGGGGACTTTCAGCAACTACTTGGGAGGGGATGGGGAGGTGGGGGCAGCAGGACCTGATACTTTATCTAAACATATAGGTGGGTTCTTGAGCTGCGTGGGAAGTGTCCCCATGGCTGGCTGTACAGAGAATTAAGTAGTTTATTCAGATGGTCTCATCACTCTAGGTCAGAAAGGGTGACCTATTTGCAAGGGTGTAAACAAAAAAGCTGAAAGGTCAAGTACATGACCACCTCCCAGACCTCTTCAAAGGTAAGGGGCAAGAGATAGCTGTGCTAAAGGCAGTGGAAGTGAGAATCAGATGCTAATTCACTGAAACAGCTAGTTTGCACGTACTCTGCATATAGCAAACCTCCCAGGGATGGTTTTCTTCCTCTTATCCACTGGAAGGAAGGAAATAGCTCATGAAGGAAGGTGCTGCTTGGCACGAGTTAGTTAAGTGGCTGTTCCACGTGAAGGAGGGTAGCAGACTGTGGTCCTAATTGGCATGGAGGGAAGGAGGAGGCAGGATAGAGTTCCTAGTTCCTCCCCCACTGTTCTGAAATCGGGAAATGCCAAATGTTGATATCCTCCATAAATATCTATTTAAAAACATTGCTCCCCCATCCTTCCTACTGCCTACCCTCCTACACTAGCCAATTTATGAGCACAAACACAGCAGCAGCTCCTGGCTCAGTACTGGCTCATGGCAGTAAAAACCAACCTGGTTCAGAAACTGACCTTCAGCTTTGCTGTTTTTATCTCATCTGCTTTTGTACACTTCCTCCCCACAAAAGTGAATACCCTGAGAAAGTCTTCTGATGAGCCATCTGGAGGAAAGGGCAGCCAACCTCCCACTCCCAAAAACCTGACACCCAGAATGTGGATTCAGAACAAAAAACTGGTGTTGGAAAGGTCTCTCCACACACCAAAATACAGAAACCCCACCTCCTAAACCCCAGACATTACTATCAATGTTACTTTTGTCAATGTTAAAATCTAAAGGCCTCAGAATTCCTTTCCACAAAACTTCCTTACCTTCAAGAACCAACATGCATCCATCTTCACAGTATTGTCTACGACATGGCACAGTCACCCAAGGGGGACCACAGCTTCTTCATTGGGACCAGCAAGAGAAAATCTAGTGCCTTATTCTCCAGGCTGACCCTACCTTCTGAAGCAAGACCACCGTGCCCAGCAAGAACAAGGACTGCAAACTGGTCTCCCACAAAAGTCTCTTAAATATCAGGGATGAATCCAAGGCATGTGCTAGGACTCTATGCAAGCCTCGATTATCACATGCACCTGTAATGAAAGGCAAAAAAGGAAACCTCATTAGAAAGTCCTACTGGTGATTTGATCCAGAACATCCCTGCAGCCTCAGGACACAGTGCTGGCCTGCAGCAGAAATTGGGCTATCAGCTGAAGAAGGATTTTGAGCACCTTCATATTGGACTTATTACCCAGAAAAACACTTGCACCTCTCTGATGACTAAGGCCCTTATCTCTCCTCACCTGAAAGAAGGTTTTAGTATCTCCAACTATGCCAAGGGTTGGAAGAGGCCTAAGGAAAACTCAGCAGTTCTCTGCTAACAAGCTAAAAGGAAGCCACTGGGGATGGGGGGGGGGCTGTCGGACTCCTTTTCCAGCTGAAGAGGAAACAGGAGAATGGTCTCCAAGTAGAGCACAGGTTGAAAGTATGAGTCCATATACCCAGAAGAGTGATCCCCAGAAGGCAGTAGGCTGTATCCCACCAAGGGACAGAAGAAAGTTTCTAGTGGGGAGTGGGATCAAGGTGGAAAACCAGCAGAGGTTAAAACTGGGAATGCTCCCTCAGGAAAGCTGGAATGAAGAAAAGGTCTCAGGCTGCGAGTGGTTATGGACTGGCCTGAAAGTCCCAGCTGGAGTCCTAATCCTGCTCATGCAGCAAGCATCCATCCATACTAAGCAGCTGAGCATGGGACAATGTCACCTGCACCCCTTGAAGACTCCCAGGAACAGGTCCTAGCCTACAGCAAGATCAGATCCACAGGGAGAAAATGCCAGCTCACCACAATCTTCCCACAGCCCCCAAAACCTTACTGACCTCTTTCTTCCTTCATATGCAGCCATCTGCTCCAATAAGCATGCTCTGCTGCCAAAGCAACATGTGTGCTATTGAGAGGACACGAGCTGTTCTGCAAGACAGGTCCTTACAGAGGAGAAAGCCTCACAGGTCCTTCTGCTTCACATGCAGGTGAGCAGCCCGTCTGCTCTCAGGAAGAGGAACCATGGCAGAGAAAGAGGACAGGTAAGAGACAGCCTGCAACATGTCCACAGATGAAGTTTTTCACCAGGCTCCATCCCTGCAGCCTCTGAAGCAACGTAAGGTGGAGGGCGTCAGGACCAGGTCCTCACCAACCCAACAGCAGAGGGCCTCAGGGGCATTATGCCAAGGAATGGCAGTCAGTATTTTATTCCTACAATCACAGAACTAAGCAATCCAAAGCAAAAAGTATCCTGTTGCCCTTCAACTCCATCCCAATTCTCTTCTTCAGGAGGAAGGGGATGTCTGTTAATGAAACAAAGTGACTCCAAAACGGTCTCCACATGCAATCTGTGCCAAGGTAAAAGCTGCAGTAAGCAGAGAGAGGGAGCGAGTGTGGCATTTCCCAGAGGAACTCTGTGTAATGAATATCAGCCAAGGAAATGGCTTTCATCATCTGAATAAAGTAAGTGGGGACTTCATTAGCATATTGCCCTTCAACAGAAAATTTGGCCTCTGACAAAATTCTATTTTGTGAGATGAAGTCTACTTTCTGATTTTGGTTTAACTTTTTTTTTTTTGGGGGGGGGGGAGATGGTGGTGGTGGATTAGCTCTCTTTAAAACACCTGAGCTCTGAAATCTTTCGATTAAATGTCTCTTACAAAGGCACCTCCCACCAGAAGTGAGTTGGTTGCTTTGCTTCCCTGTTCTCCCTGAAATATTAAGCTTTGCAGAAGAGCTTCACCTTCCAGGATGTCCCATGAGCTGACACAGGAATCTGGAGCCCTGTGGGAGACAAAGTCTCAGGAGAAAGAAGAGGTGACTTTTCAAATTCGTCCATCTGAACTGGCACCTGCGGTGTCTGACAGGACTTCCAGCTGGAAACCTCATGCTCTCAAAGTAATTTGGACATCTGGTTACTTGTCACCACTGTCAGAAGTGTTCCCATCCTCAGAATGCCTTTCTCTAAATGTTTTCCTTAGAGTTTCATTTGTCTGTGTTCAATAAAGCCACACATTTAAGAGAAGTAATTTAGACGTTGATTTTGGTAATATTTCATTCAGATACTTTGCAGATGGAGTATTTTGGCTTTTCATCTGAAAATTACTTCCTGGAAGGAAATGCTTTACTTGCATAAAAAAACTTCAAGCAGTCAAAAAGAAACATTCTCCAAACCATCATAATGCCGTGCCTCAGTCCATCCTATACCCAAATGTGTTCAGAACTTTGTGTGATACTGCGATTTCCAGCAAAACAGACTATTCAGTTCCGCCCTCTTGCCGCGACAAGCATGAGCAGCACCATATTTACCTGATTCAGGGAACTTCTTTACAACCTCAGCTCAAGAGCATTTCATCTCCCATCACTTCAGCTTCCACTTGTAGATGGCGCTTTGCCGAGCACAAGGTAGGATGCTGCTACGGGATGTACCAATTACGTGTGTCATCAAGATATGTTGTTGCCCGTTTCCAGAAGTCTTTTCACTCACCTGAAACCTCATCTCCTTGAAATCCCAGAGTTTCTGCTCTTCAAGCGGTGCACGAAAATCCCCTCAGTTCTCACACCTTTCACCCTGGGAGTCTGTCTTTTCCTAATGGCAGGAGCATCTTTTTTGGAGCTATGTGTTGTTCTGTAAGATAGCAAGAGGGAAGCTATTTTCTGATATAAAGATAGTTTATCTCCCTTGACAGATTTCAAGGCAGTTTTAAAACTCCTAACAATATGCTGGGTTTTCCCCATTATAGCTCTGATGGCTAAGGAGCGATAAGACATGTCAGCGTTATTAACCTGAAAATGTTGCAGAATTCTTGAGATGTAACCCAAAGCCTATTAAAATTCTCCTTGTAACCCTAGGGTCACTAAAATAAAGTGCAACATCTTAATGATGCCCATGTGCCTTCACCATAGGCACTCTCCCTTCCAGCTGTGCTGACTGCGTGCCTACAACCACCAGCACACCTTCACCCACCATGCAGGGTGAGCTCTCAGCCACAGCCAAGACGCGCAAAGTCTCAATGCCCATGTTAAGACAAACGATGCCAGGCTCTCACCATCTCCAACCCACCCTTCCCTGTGCCTGACCCTTGGCGGTTGGCCAGTACTCCAGCAGAGGCTTTCACACAAATCACACCTAAATGGTTCTTTTAATGTACTGGAAGTGAAGGCCAGCCTTTCTCTAAAGCAACGTTGCGTATATTTGAAGGGAGATATTTTTCCCTACATCAAGAATTTGCCTTTCCTGGGAACACAGGGGCCATCTTCTGAGGTAATTCTAGATTCACTCGACTCTCGTTTAACACAGCATTGCCTTTAACAAAGCAGAGCAGACACCTATCAGAGAGTCAGAGACAGCTGGTTTAGCAGGGCAGCACTCAGGAACGCAGCCCTTAGTATAACGGAAGGTGTCTCTTCAGGATACATCACCTCCCACGCTCTTTTGCTTCAGGCTCTTTTGCTAAGGCCCAGAACTAAATATTTTATTGACAGCCCATGAGTTAGGCTTGTGCAGTTCTAGAGTCCTTTTCCTGTTCACAAAATCATGTCAAGAAGCTTCTGATTATTGTACAATTCCAAGCAGACAATTTTTCATAAAGCACTACTTTAGTGTAATGATAGCTTGAGTTTCACGTTCAGTCTGTGCATAATTTCATTAGCTGATTTTACTGAAATTAATGACAGGCTCACAAGAACAAGAAATAACTTCTCTTGTCCATCAAAGGGCAAATAACAGCAAGAGCTGCAGGTTTACCAAACCACAGTAAAACAACGTCTCAGTGTCTGTAACATCAGCTCTTGCTGTTCTGCATTTGCAATGCTCTTTGATAAGGCTTTGGTCGAGGAACTCAGTGGTACACGGGGAGCACACCCAGCTTTAAGAGCAGGGACAGCCCAGAACAGCAGTGATGCCTCCCCCAGCCCTTTGCTTCAAAGTGAAAACACACCGTGGCTGGATTCCTCGCATTGGGGAAGAAGGACATGCCTAGAAAAAGAGTTTCTGGCTTGACTCCTAGGAAAATGGGGATTTGAGTCTTGGCTCTCCAATGAACTTCTGTGATATTTAGCATTTAATCTATCCTGCATCTTTAGCTGTCCCTGTGCGGAAAGCGAGGCGCTGGGTGGAAGGAGGGAAGGGGAAACAAACTGAAATCCCTTTCTGACTACAAGGCGCTTGCGGTGTCTGATTATAAAAGCCAAACACGTGCTTTCTAACTAGAACAGAAGCAAAATGAAAGACCAGGTAGAACTTAAATACTTGCAAGGTCTGATACCACGATGAACGTGATCACAGCTGGGGGGAGAGGCACAAACAATAACCGATTTGGAGACAGAAGAATCAATGATCTAACAAAACCAGCTACTGCTGCCTTGATTAACATAAGTAGGACAGAAAGCTCTGAAGGTTAATTTTTTTTTTGCAGCTAAATAGTATTATTAAGTTTCAAAAGAATTGGAAAATATTTTTCAAAAAGATGTAGCAGGTACATTAGGGGTTTGCAGCATGTCACCTGGCTATCTGCATACATGTAAAACTTGATGAAGGTTTATTTTAATACTGTGGAGTATTATTTTGACTCTGACATGAGCTTAAGCAACCGTTCAGGTTATCCTGAATTTCTAACCTTGAGGTTAATTGACAATTGTCACTGAGAATGTCTCTACTAATTGGTAAGCTTGATTAGACTTAAAATCATTGGCACTAAGCCTCCATATTTGGACAAAAAAAGTCTTCCCAGAATCATAACATACAATCAAGTTAAGATGAATGACCTTTTTGCACCATTGTGATTGCTGTGCATTATAAGCTGAATTTGATCATTCATTTCTCATATCATTTGATGTGCCCAAGGTAAAAGAACATCATATATTTAGTTCTTTGTTACCCAGCCAACCACCATCTTTGCATTGTATTCAGTTAGTAACATTAATTAGAAAAGAAGTCTCAAGTCTGTTCCCAACCCTTAAGCAATCTGTGCGGATTCGCACAAACGAGGCTGGTAAAGAGGAGAATGCCCTGGCCAGGGATTTCCAGGTGCAGATTGCCACGGTCAGGGGTTGGTAGACATTTCACTGTTTGTTTTTGCTTGCTCTTGTGTTTGCTTTTTCTGGCAGGTATCAGATCTTCTACATGTTTGCATAACTCCAAGCACAAGCTGGCACTGATCTCAACTGAAGCTTTTGAGTTCTGGTATCATCAAAATGCTAACAAAACCAGAGTATGTTGAAAATCACCCAGCTATCTTGTTTTGCATTAATATAGATTCAGTTAATGAAAAAATGGAAAGTAAGCATAGATCTTGGGATGTTTCCTCTATACATTATTCAGACTGGCAATGCCATACTGTCTTGGCTGGGCTAAACATTTAATTACAGATTCATTTTCTTTTTGGTTTCCCTGATGACATTTAATCCTTTCAGCTGTTATAAATGACTCCAGAGCTGGGTGCTCTTTAACCAAAGCACAAGTTTTTTCATAACCTCTTTTTTATTGGAACATTTGGGGATCATGATTTTTTATTTTAATCAAAGCTCTGGGCCAAATTGACTGGCTGGCATAAACAGACCTGACTGCATTGACAACTGTGGAATTATGTTCATTGAATATGCTGCCTTCATTTTTCGCCTCTGAAAAATCAAAAGAATGGTTCTTTTCTTGCCAAGCCCCTCTATTGCCCTTTTCTACCAGAAAGCAGATTAGATTTTCCCCACTTCTCTTCCCCTGCAACCCTTGCTTACCAGGACTAGCTTTTATTTTCCCACGCTCTGTCATCTCCACTTGTGAAAAGTACCAAAAGTAAATATTTCACTCTTCTACTCCTTTTTCAGAGAACAGCTGAAATCCAGCCAGACTGTACAATTGGATTATCCTCATCCAAGGATACAGACATCTATCATTTACTGACTCTTAAAGTCAAACAAGTTATGCAGAGCTCTGTGCAGCACTCCTTTATTCAGTCAGGCCAGTGAATGGGAAATGACAACAGCAGCGCGATAAATTTTGGGCCCTTTCAAGATGCTGACTTTGAATGTATATTCACAAGCACAATGCAGGCCCCTGTCTCTTCACCACTTCTTCCTCAGCGGTTTGGGTCACATTCAGATGCACAATAATACAGACACAGTATTGAGTGTCCGAATCCAAACTGTACTGAAATGAGTTTGGTCATGCTCAGCAGACCTGATCTAATGGCTATGGAGCTAACAGAAAGACTCCCAGTGATTTCAGTTAGCTTTGGATCAGGGTTCACATGAGAAATGGCATCAGAATCTGTCCCGAGGCATCTACCTGTGCTGTACCACTGGGCAGAGAGCCCGCAGAACACAGCTGCAAACAAGCTCGCTCCAGCCTACCTATTTCTCCCACATTCTGTTAAATGCTAGAGGTTGATTTTGGTACTAATGGCACAGGGACAGACCTCAGGTGTTGCACTCCCTGATGTGCCAAGCACAACACCTGCCCCCAATGCCTGCCCATACAACTGAAACCCATGTACACCACATTGCAAGATAAGGAAAAGCTGCTGTCAGAGGGCAAGGGGACACGGAGCAAGCCACAGCCAAACCCCACATCCTCGAGCAGGTCACAAATCGGATCTGACTTGCTTGCATCTGCCCCATGGCTCATGAGGCAGTGCAAAGGCTGCAGCACTGCTGATGGAAGAGCTGAACATCAATGCTTGGGCTGAGAAATTGATGCGAGGGGTTGCAGATTGCAAAGGCACCGTGCAGGGAGAAGTCCTGCTCCGACTTCCAATCGCATCCCAGTAAGAGTAATGTTCAACAGGGACAAAGGCATAAGCAGTAGGTCATTCCCCCATTCGCTCATGCCTGAGCCCTTGGTGGCTTTGATCTCCTGCTTAGAGCTTATCTGAACCCTATGGGAATAGTATGCCTGGCCCAAAAGTACATGACACCAGTGGGACAGTCTCTCCAGGAAACTGAGGGAGGACTCCCTCAATACCAAACAACTGCTCAGAATACCCCAAACATCTCCTGTTTCCTTTCAAGGGTGGCTGCTGTCCTTGTGCCCTGTTCACACTACTCAGTTCTCTGCTGTTTCTGTTTATACCTTGGCTATTCCCATCTGCAGTCAGCAGCATGGCAGTATCTGGCTTTCCATACAGCTTAGAGGGACAAAGGACACCATCTACGCTTTCAAGGAAAGGAATTTATATTGTAGAAATTCCTTTCATGCTGTCTGTACAACTGCTTGTCCATCTGATCATCAGATTCCTACTTCTAGGAACTTCATTTTCCTCCAGACTGACAGAAGGCTCAGAGACAATTAAATACTGAGAAAACCTGGGAAAAAAATATGCTGGTCATGGGGAAGAGACAGAGCCAAATTAGTGCCTTGGCTGTCATGTGAACTACAAAAACGCCTGCTCTGCATGGCAAGCAGGCCTCTCAGCATCAGCACATATGAACCACCGACCAACCCACCACAGCAACTACCGACTCGTGACTGCCAAGTAGTTAAAGGGCACGGAGGAAGGCGAGTGGAACACAGCGGCTGTGTGGGAAAAGCTAATATTATGAAGGGAGAGGCAGAGGTCAGGAAAGTAGGATACAAATCCAGTGGCTCATTAGTTCTTCTGCTTATGGAACAATTGCCTGGTATCACCTTCATTGACGGCTGCTGAAACAGCAAAGTTTAGCTCAAAATGTCACAAACATCTTTCTAATACCCTTCCAAAGAAAAACACCTTTTTAGCAAGCAACAAGCCAGCAAAACAGTCCAAAAAGGCAGGTACAACCTCCCTCCCCAACAGCTGTGAAAATAAGCGGTATCAGAGACCAAAAGCATGATGTTTAGGGTCTAAGCCTAGTTTGACAGACATTAGTGGGAAAATGTTTAATACCCTCCAGTCACAATCTCTAGCCATCACTCCTCACAGCCTCAAGTTCAGAGCTGACAGCAGAACAAGGCTGTTTCAGCCCCAGCTGCGGGTGGAGCATCACCTTGACACCAGAAGAGCCTGTGCTGGGTGCCTCGAGTCTGGTACTGCAAATAATCCTTGCATGTAACTTTGGGTGGCGTCTCCTTCAGTCTTACCCCTTTCACTGGAGCCTTCCCTGTGATCCAGGCAGGCACAGAGCCACAGGGTCCCCTTGGTGTGTGCCTCATCCACACTAGAACCAGTAAAGCATCTGGGAATCAGGCACAAAACTCCTCTCATGCTCCCGAGACTGAGAGGTCTCATCATATCCCAGATCACAGCGCAGCTCCCCAGTGTCTACAATGGCCACCTTCCTGCATTGACCAGTCTGGTACAGTTACAAGATGGGTTCTGTGGTGCTGCCAAAGGTTATTAAAGTACACACAAACACACTTGCAAAATTACTCAGGCTACAACATCAGAGATACCTAACAAGAAGCATGAGCTCTGAGGAACCAAAATTAAGTAAAATAACAACATGATCACGCAGCATGGCCCCTGTTGAAGAAGTGATGCTATTAGAAAGGAGCCAGCACAGCAACACTCCAGGTGCCATCTCTTAATTTTCTGCAAGTGTCAGGCACGCTCCCAACATGTCCTTCAAGGCCAGCTTTTCTCCTTATTCCTCTGCCAATCCTCCTCTCTTCTGTCATCTCCTTTTTCTCCCCTAGTACCAGTCACCCGTTTTGACTCTTATCCACCGTCTTCTCCTCTGTCTCTCTGGGAGCTTTTTGGGCAACAAACATTTGCGGTTCCCCCTTCTCCTTTGGGAGAGGATGAGAAACCTTCGTGTCCTGACTTGGACTTCATGCCCCTGTCTTTCCATGCTGACAAGCAACTGGGACATCAAGCACAGAAGGTAGATATGCTTTGGACAGGATTGCTCATAACAGGCAGGATAAATGAAACCATGGGGTCTGCTTTGGAAAAAAGCCTTTGAGCTTTGACAGGGGGCTGTTGTCCTGCCTGCTCCTAGGACTTACAGAAATTCCCATTTCTGTAGCAGCTCCAAGCTTGAATCCCACGTGTGCCACTCGTTGGGCTCTGGCACCTGGGAGTCCATGGCAGCAGCAGGAGGATTTGTCTGCTCCCTCTTCAGTGTGGAGAGAGAAGGAATGCTGCTCTTCCAAGGTCTAGGGAAGACGGCAACTCATGCATTATCTCAGTGGGTGCCCACAAAGCCACCATGCTCCAGGTTCCCGAGATGAGGAACAAAACCTCATGCAAAAGTCAAACTGGAGAAGAGAAGAGGGAATGGAAATGCAATATCCTCCAAGTCACAGCAAGGCAGGGATTTTTCAACTATTGACAAGTCATTTGGAGTCAGCCTTCTCCTGGGTTTCTCCTGCCCCAATACCCATCCTTAACATTACAAAGGAAGAGAGGCAAACTTTACACAGAATTTGGCCCAGCACAGGCAGGTGCTATGCCAGCATCTCACACTGGCTCCATCAGTACTCGTTCACACAAAGGGGGACCAAATCCAGCTGCGCTGCTCTGCCACTCCAAGTGCAAGCCAGTTCTGTTATTTTTTT
This sequence comes from Anarhynchus alexandrinus, assembly GCA_008711295.1. Lineage (NCBI taxonomy): Eukaryota > Metazoa > Chordata > Aves > Charadriiformes > Charadriidae > Anarhynchus > Anarhynchus alexandrinus. Next base: position 194,445 of record VUYV01000238.1, on the reverse strand, counting down.
CCTAATCTTGGGCCTGCCTTGAGCAAGGCCTGCTCAACACAGCAGACCACACACCACACAGTCCAGTCTGGCATATGGGTGTACTGGTTGAGGAGCCCATGAGATCCGTTTGACTCGTAACCCACCCACCATCCTGGTGGAAAAAGAGAAAGCAGTGAATCAACCAACCCCCGTGTGTTTGTCAGGTCTTCCCTGTCACTTCCCTCTTGACATTTCCATAATCCTTCTGTGCCTGCAATTAAGAATTTAAACAAAACGCCTGCTGCTTTCCTCCTCCTTCATAACACAGAGTAACAAAACTCCACAGGCACCAACTCCTGCTGAAATGAAATGATAAAAATGAGCATCCGAGGTCAGAGGCTTTTTCACAGCTGCTGAGGGATGCGAGAGATAAAAGGACAGGAGTGTCAGAATTTCCTCCTCAGGATGTGAAAGTGTAGCACGCAGCCCGATTACATATTTATTTATGGGGAGATACACTGATAGCATCTGTCAAACCTCATTGCAGAGCTAGGAACTGTGCTAGTCAAACCGTGCTCAGCCCTGTGAATCGCCTTACTGGCTCCAGCAGTAATCACCATGGAGGCAGTGGGTAGGTTTAAAGGTCAGATGAACCATTCCTGGTGGAAGCTAAGGCACAGCAGAAGCCTCTCCTGCCTGCAGGGCCATTACACCTTCAGTTCAGAGACAGCCTGCGGCCACAGATGGCCCAACTTTCAGCAGTCTTTATTCTAATACCAATTATTTTCTACCGGGGTCAAACACAAAGATGGGAGGGGATGGAGAACAGTCTCCAAACATTCACCCCAAAGTAAGTTCTCCCCATGGCTTCCAAAAGAAAGGATGTCCTCCAACCCAATGTATCCCACATTCTGGTTCATATGCACTTGGTACGCTTGGGGAGGATCTGCTTTCTAGCTATGGCAGCTTGTGAAGGGCTTATGGAATAAACAGGACTCTCAAGATCTGTTAGAAGCTGGCAGGCACCATTGATACATCAGCAACACTAATAGGTACCAAACCTAGCCACAGTCCTACTGTTTTACACCGCTTGTACATAATGTGCAAGACAACTTGTCCTGCACATGAACCAGATCTCATTGTTCCCCTCCCAAAAACACATCACTCACCGTTTTAAGTGACCTAGCCCCTTGCCAAAATACTTCAACAGCCCTGACTGCTCCTTCTGATGCATAGTTTCTTGCAACAATGAATGTTACTGGTGCTGCCCATCTGCCATCCTCTAATGGATGCCTCTAAAATTCCTCATCATCTCCCCTAGTTTTGACTGACCAATATAATTGTGCCACATGCACATCTTGCCAACTTAATTCCATATTGATAAATGTCTTAACTTCAAACAATGAATAGGGAGAGCCAGGGACAATAATTGCTTGTTATTTTCCCATTATTTTTGCTTTGGTGATATGTAAATTAACCGAGGATCTTTGCAGTTCTCTATTTTGACAATTCAATGGCATTAGCCATTTCAGCAGTTGCTTTAACAAGTCTAATTTGCTAGGTTTATTTCCAAGAAATTATGCCACTAGCAATTTATCTATTTACTCACAATCCCTTTGGCACTCAGTCTGCAAGTGTCTGCCTGTATGCCCCACAACAGAGGCTCGTGACTTTCCCAGTTCCTGACGTGATCATTATGCTACAGAATACAAAAGAATAATAATTTAAGAAAAAATCCAAAATCCCAACCCTAAATTAAAAAGGCCAAGCAAAAAAAAAAAAAAAAATCTTTGAATGGGTTCTTTTGCTGAGGATTAAAGAAGCAAAAGGAATCCCATGTCTTTACTCAATTATTTCTTATCCATTTAATTGACTGCAATATCCATTTGGAGAACCTGGCAGAGTGGGATGAATGCATCTATTATTTATGTATTTATCTGTTTTCTAGAGTTAGCTGATGCCCATTCTGCATTACTGAAGCTCTGCGTACCTGCCATTCAGCTCAGCTCAACAACAGACAGCTACAGCAAAGGATCAGGCCCATTCCACTGTGCCACAGCAGAAGTCCATCACGCTGCTAATAACAGCTATGGAACAACTCTTGAGGTCATTCATCACACAACTGCAAGGTGAAGATGGTAAAGAAACAGGCCACCCTTCGGAGGTGGTGAAAGACACAGCAAAAAGGCTTTGCCGGAGAAGCATTAAGACAGACAGTCCAGTTTAACTCATTGCTCTCCAATGCGGAAACCTTGCAAACCAAAAGAAGATTCCGTACCTTCAAAAGCCAGAGGCTTCTGGAAGCCTGCATTGATACTGCTTTATATTTGACATTGGGAGCATTCAGTGCTGCTGCAAAGGGTGGCAGAAGAAACAGAAGTGTCTCAGGATGCATAAACAGTAATTAAAGTGTTGTGCTATCAGACTGCTCAAACAAGACATCGTACCTTAATGCATCACAAATCACTGTTTCTGGAGCTAATGTGTATTGATCATTCCGCTCCAGCGGTTTCACCTGCCCTCTGACCACTAACCCATTTCTGCTGGAATGAGAGATGTCAAACAACTCTCAGTGCAGAGACAGACAGACAGATCTTTCTGAACCTATTCACAACCAAACCAGGGACATGTTCAGGATCTTGCCGTTCCCCTCAGCAGGGGCGGGGGAAGGAGTGTTGTCAACGAGGCATTTTGAACCAAGAGGTCACAAATCCAATCACTTTGCCCTACCCAAGAGCTGCTAGACGAGAAGTCCAGGCAAACAATACACTTTTTTTTCTTTGATTGATTTGCACATTGTGAAAGTTGGGGGTGACAAGAAGAGAGCAAAGGGAAACCTATTCTGGCTTGACTACAATATCTGCTTCAACAAAATTGAAAAAGTCTTTTTGGAATGCTTCTGAACTTCTCAAAAATAAAGTTAAAGAAAGGTCTGAAATGAAAAGTCAGCTCAACAGAAAAGAAGCAAAAAGAAAGAGTTTGGGAAATGTCAGCAGAAAGTACTCGCATTTTTCTCCCCAGGGGTTTTTGTTCTAAAACAATCTGGTCAAATCACTGAAGAGTCATGATTAGCATTGGTGTTAGCAAATCTTAATTTTGTGCAAAACCAAACAAAATGCATTAAAATGTCTCCAAGGGCAGTTCACATGCTAGGAAATCAGTTTCCTTTAAGCATTTCAAATACAATTGCCATGGCTTTGTAGAGCTACCCCTCTTTTGGCTGGCCCCAGGCAGACCATGGGGGAAGGAGGAACAGGAGCAGAGATTCACAGGTTTCTCTCTCCCTCTTTCCCTCCCATAGGACATTCTTTAGTGCTATACCAACCCATGTGGCACAGTAGTAGCTATGGGGCAGCACTGCCCTTCGTTCATAAGGGGACTGCATCAGCCCCTGAAGATCCTTAAGGTGACAAAAACGCTTTGTACAAAGCGTTTGACTCTGTCCCACACGATATCCTGGTCTCTGAATTGAAGAGACATGGATTCAACAAACGGACCACTTGATGGATAAAGAACTGGCTGGACAGTCGCACTCAAAGAGTTGCGGTCAACGGCTCAATGTCCAAGTGGAGACCAGTGACAAGTGGCCTTCCTCAGGGGTCGGTACTGGGACCTGTATGTACTGTTCAACATCTTTGTTGGAGACATGGACAGTGGGGTCGAGTGCACCCTCAGCAAGTTTGCCGATGATACCAAGCTGTTTGGCGAGGTAGACATGCTGGAGGGGAAGGATGCCACCCAGAGGGACCTGGACAGGCTGGAGAGGTGGGCCCAAGCCAGCCTCATGCAGTTCAACAAGGCCAAGTGCAAGGTCTTACATCTGGGTCGGGGCAATCCCAAGCACAAATACAGGCTCAGCAGGGAATGGCTGGAGGGCAGCCCTGAGGAGAAGGACCTGGGTGTGCTGATTGACGAGAAGCTCAACATGAGCCAGCAATGTGTGATTGCAGCCCAGAAGTCCAACCGCATCCAGGGCTGCATCAAAAGACGTGTGGCCAGCAGGGCGAGGGAGGGGATTCTACCCCTCTTTCGTGAGACCCCACCTGGAGTACTGCATCCAGCTCTGGAGTCCCCAACATAAGAAGGACATGGACCTGCTGGAGCGTGTCCAGAGGCAAGTCACGAGGATGATCCGAGGGCTGGAGCACCTCTCCCATGAGGAGAAGCTGAAAGAGTTGGGGCTGTTCAGCCTGGAGAAGAGAAGGCTCCGGGGAGATCTTATTGCAGCCTTTCAGTACCTAAAGGGGGCCTACAGGAGAGCTGGGGAAGGACTTTTTACTAGGGCATGGAGTGATAGGATGAGGGGGAATGGCTTGAAACTGGAAGAGGGCAGGTTTAGATTGAACATTAGGAAGAAGTTTTTCACTTTAAGGGTGGTAAGGCACTGGCACAGGTTGCCCAGAGAGGTTGTTGAGGCCCTGTCCCTGGAGGTGTTCAAGGCCAGGCTGGACGTGGCCTTGGGCAGCCTGGTCTAGTGGGAGGTGTCCCTGCCTATGGCAGGGGGGTTGGAACTCGATGATCTTCAAGGTCCTTTCCAACCTAAACCATTCTATGATTCTATGACTTCAGGCATTTATGCAGATTTCTGGATGCAGAAGGGTGACTTCAGCTGCCTTGCTCAGGCATCTCACTTGGAAACAAGCAAGTATCATACACTGGCGTGCTTTGCATTCCCCTGTCTCTCAGGAAGCCCTGCACGATTTTATACACTGGCACGCTGGAACAGCTATGCACCTTCTGGACCACCATCAACTTGCATGACACCACAAGAATTTTAATTTCTCTATGCTCGCTTAACCACTAAGCATACAGAGGTTTTGTTGGCCTTCTCCCCCTAACCACCATATAATCTTTACATTCACCATATTCTTCATATCAGAAGGGTGTCAAACTTGTCCATGCATTTTCTGTAATTCTCAAGCACCTGATTTGCACATACCACTGCTGTTTACACATGGTGTGAACTATTGCCACAAAAATTTGTTGCACCACAAACAGTATTTCTACAGCTTGTGCTAAAGGGCTAATTTTGTAATTGGTTCCACATGAGCAAGCAACAGAATCTTATCTTGGATGCATCCTATCTGAGATACAGTCAACATTAATCAGTGTATTAGCCCCAAAATTGCCCTGAGCACTTCAGATTTGCACCAGTTCTGGACTTCAAGGGGTTGTCTGACAACAAGGTAACAAGCAACAGGACAAGAGGAAATGGCCTCAAGTTGCGCCAGGGGAGGTTTAGTTTGGATATTAGGAAAAAATTCTTCACCGAAAGGGTTATCAAGCACTGGAAGAGGCTGCCCAGGGATGTGGTTGAGTCACCATCCCTGGAGGTATTTAAAAGACATGTAGATGTGGTGCTGAGGGACGTGGTTTAGTGGTGGACTTAGCAGTGTTAGGTTAACAGTTGGACTCAATGTCTTAAAGGTCTCTTCCAACCTAAATGATTCTATGATTTTATAAGGTGACACAGATCCATAGGAGGTATAACCTCAGTGTCCTTGCAGCTGGTATCTCACTACCATGTATCAGTCTAGGCATTTTAGTGCAGCAGCTGGGTCCCAGCTGAAGGCCTCTTGCAGAAGGCAGCAGCTTCCCTAATCCATCTTCCTTTCTCATTTGGTGGTAGCAACCTTCTGCCAAAGGGGTGGGTCAGATGACATCATTCCCTGGACAGGATGTCACCAGCTGGAGCACACATGGTGGTTATGTGCCCATCCCATCCTGAGACAAACCAAAACATCCATGCAACATGCTACTCTAGTGAAGCTCCCTCAGGTCTTCAACAGAGACAGAAACAGCATCCCTGCTAGTACGAGCCCAGCTACTGGACAATGCCTGCAGCATTTAGCTCCAACCAGCTTCCAAAACCCAATACATCTATAGATAGGGCCTCCCTACCTAGAGTAGAACTCCCCCAAGAAGTGTGGAGGTGGTTCTCCGAGTGACAGCACTGAACAATTTGAGAGCTGCAGCAAGCAACACGCAAAGATTGCATGGAAATGACCAAAGTGCCACTTGCAGGTAAACTACTGGGGTCACACCACGTAGCGTATGGACAGGTACAACAGCCAGCACCAAGAGTTGTTGGAAGCGATACCTCTCTCAGCCAGAAAGTTCACGTACTAAGCACTCAAAGACCCAGAGCTCTGAGATCTGTGTCTCTGCCTGGAATAATAATGCATTGAAATGACTTGCTGCCTTTGGTTACTGGTATCACGAAATAACAGCTCCCTGCTATCATAGTAAAGCACAGAAGGAACAGGAGGAGAAAAAAAAACAATACACACACCCAAAAGCACAAAAAGCCTGAAGCTGCTCAATAGAGGAGTCAGACAAACCCAGCCAGACTAACCAATCGCTGCACATAAATGTGATTTCTTTTGTTATGTCTGGTACCATGCAATGCAGAAAGACTCTTCCACACACACCCCCACCCCTCCCTCCAACCATCCGAATTCCTCTTAAGGAGAAGAAAAGGGTGGGGAAAATGAAGAGTGTCCCCACATCTCCGCTGTTAGACGACAATCTTTGCACTCTCTGCTTACAGTTTTCTGTTTTACCACTGAGCTGGTTTTGTAAGGAGCTAAATTATGCGCAGGAATCAATGAAGGCTGCTGCAGCATTTCCAGCTGCCGCAGGGAAAGATTGTTGCTGCCACCTGCAGTCTAACCTCTGGAGACAGCTTTCTTCTTAAAACACCTGGGTCAAGCGGGTGGGATGTGCAGTGCTAACGAGGTGTCATCTCTGCAAAAGAGGGGCTTGTAAAGGTTTCCAGGTAGCCAGGATCCTGCTGGTCCCACGGCATGTGCCATCTTTTGATGCTAAACGACGTAAATTGCTTTGCCAGCTCTACACGACCCTCCAAGCTGACAGAAATTCAAGCAAATATGTTATTTATAAATGGGTAACAACAGTCCTTGAAGCGAACAACGAGATAGCAGAGATCACCTGTCTGGAAGGGATATTGGCTCTATTCTGATACCACACAAAAATAAACCCCAAAGCCTCAGTAGGTGAATCTAACAGATCCAACAACCTATGTGCAAGGGTATTTTTTTCAGTAAGGAACATCAGGATAACATCTAGGTTTGTGCAAACTGGGTGATTTGAATCTGAGAAGAGATGTGCAATTAATACTCGAGCACAGATTGGATATATGGCAATCCTCCCAAAGCCAGAGGTAACGTTAAGCATCTACTCCTCTACAAAGAGAGAGCTTAATCTCAAAGGACTCAAGATGTTCACATTCAATGAAGGCACAATGCCAGAATATGGAAAATAGTTACTTTCTTTGTGAAACCTTGCCTAATCCCATTTTACTACTAAAATCAGCAGTCCCCTCAATAGGAAATTGAGCCCAGACATAAAGAAACAGTTCTGCCTTAAAAAAAAACAAACCCAAAACCACCCCCACCAAAACACACACCCCCGCCCCCCTTCCACCGCTCTATTAAGAGTCAAACAGCCACAAACCTCAGATCTCCACAAGCTGAAAACAAAACACCGGGAAAACTGGAACAGGAAAGAAAAAGCCATCTACAGGCAAACTGTTCCTCAAACCCTGTCCTAACCTGAGGAAATAAGACTGCAAGAGACCTCCACAGCCCTGAAACGAGGGCTACTGCATCAAGAAGAAATAGATGTGGTAACACAGGGTATTTGCTAATTAAGGTGACTAACAGTAAGTTTAAACGTCTGTAAAATCCCCCCAGGATTCTCTATGTAAATCAATCTCTAACTTAACAGGGAATGAAAACTATGCCAAATTACTACTCAAAAAATACTTACGAATTAGAAAGCTCCTAAAAGAGTTAATAAGGGGGATCAGAACCCCTGGCTCCACATACAAAATAAAAGGAGTCCTAAAGTGCTGGATTCATATTTCAGTATTACTTTGGTGCTAAATGTCTACTGATTTTGATAGAAATCCATCATGCAAATAAAATTTGAGGGTCTGAACCTGAGAGTCTAGGCATAAAAAGATACTGCACAGGAACATTTCAAATCCATGCCTAAAATTAGTTGTTTGACAAAGGGAGGTATAATACTGCTGTAATCCCTCCTTCCTGCACTATTTGATTTGGTCCTCTAACCTCACACACGGCTAAAAGCTTGTTTTTTCTGCAAGTTCTATTATAGCTTAAAAGGAAGGATTCTCCTCCATGTTCTGCCATGATGATGACAGGTTTCCACCATTTAACAGAATTCTACTGCTCTCTGCTCTGACAAAAGTCAAAGTACTCAGGTTTGTTGACTAGTTCCACGAATTTAATATACATACAAGTTGTTCAACCTGGCTCTGCAAATTTGGAAAAAAAAAAATGCATTTAACAATTTTAATAATTTATTTCTGCATACAAAAGCCCAGTGATATCTATCTCTTTTTAAAAGATGTCTTATCCTCTTCCTAATGCAGAAGAAAGATGCAAAGATCTCCTAATCTTTGAAAGAAGGTGTCTTTAAACCTTCCATGCTACTCGTGCATGAAAATAAATCCATATGAAAGAGGAGCTCATGCTTTGAATGTTAACATATTGTAGTATCAATTATGATATTTATCACACAGCGAATTAGAAGTTAGCAACCATTTATAGCACAATTCCAGTAAACATTATTGCCTTTCCCAGCATATATACCCACCCACACAATTAATCAGAGAAAAAAACTCTTCCTAAATAGATGCAAGTTTCTTCACAGAGGTGGCTTTGTTTTACCAATTTCCACACAGTGTGTTTTATCAATTCTATAAAGAACGATCCCCCCCACCCCAGAAGGGCTAATGCTCAGAGAAACCGGTGAGAAGCCCTTCCCCTGCTCCCTCATCGCTGCATGGGAGCTGTTTGTTCTGAGGAGAAATAGCAATGTTCCTCCGGTGTTTTGAGGTCTGCAGGGGCTGCTTTGGCTGGCAGCACCAGGATGTGTCCCAGGGAGCCCTGCACAAAAGACAGCCAAGGAAAAGCATGTCTCTACACACCCTCTCCACTCCCGAAGGGCCAGCACGGTTCTCTGGTCACCACGTGAAGAAGCGCCTGGGCAGCTGCAACTGCCCACAGGGAATGAGCAAGGTTAGAGAGACCCCAGGGGCAGTGATACAAACAGGGCACCCTACCTCACAAAACCGATGCTCTCCTTTAAAAATACAAACCAGAATCACATGGAACCACCTAAAACAACACACCTGATTCAGCAGTGTCTGTCTGAGGCTGGCTGTCCTCTAAGGCTGCCATTTACCACACCAGGCAGCACAACCAGCTCCTTCCCTGGCCGCACAGCAGAACCACAGCCCTCATCAAAGCAGCAGGCCAAGACTGGTTTGGCAGCTGGTTTTACCTACAGAGCTGAAAAGAAATGCTAGCAAGGGTGTGAACTGCCCCCTTCACCTCAACCCAGCACTAACTCGAAGGCCCACACAGGAAAACAGACCTACACAGCACCCCCACAAACACCCAGTGACTCTCCCGTGCCACCTCCCCACCAGCCCCACGCATGGCAACAATAAGCCAGGCTGAGGCACCCGCCGGCAGACCCCTTCAGAGCAGGCCACACAGAGAAACCCACCCACAGCATACCTTGGCATGCCCAAAGGAGCCCTGAACAAGTCGCTCNACAAACACCCAGTGACTCTCCCGTGCCACCTCCCCACCAGCCCCACGCATGGCAACAATAAGCCAGGCTGAGGCACCCGCCGGCAGACCCCTTCAGAGCAGGCCACACAGAGAAACCCAGCCACAGCATACCTTGGCATGCCCAAAGGAGCCCTGAACAAGTGGCTCGGGCTCGGGCTCGGGCTCGGGCTCCCTCAACTATCCACACCTCCCCCTCCACCACCCTTTCCCGATGGCTTTTAACCCGGCAGCCTTCAACCCGGCGGCCATTTCCTCATCAGGCGGCGCCGGCGCCCCTGCCCCGCCCCACCGCCGGCCCTGAGGGGCGGCCCTGCCCCGCTCCTTTCCTTGTCCCCACCCCCACCCAGCCGCCTGTGTGAGGCTAACAGTGCTGTTCTGTTTATAATTAAGAGATGGTAGGTTAAATGGGAGGCATAAAGAAGAAGGCAAAGCGGAAGGCTTTTCTCTGGAGGGAGGACAAGGGCAGACAGGCCCAGAGGTGAAGCAAAACAAGATGGACTTCACGCTTGGTGTGGGACACAGGGCCCAGCGCCACGCTGCCCAGCGTGAGGGGGTGGGTGCTGTGCCAGCAACAAATGTGGTTGTTGTCAAGGATTGGGAAAAGCCACGGTCCTGCCCTGTGGGAAGCATGAGTAGACACCATTTGCTTCCCCACAGACTAATTTCCAGCAAAGTTACTGGGTTTTACCCATTCACGTATTGTCTGTGGCGTTACTGTTTGGGTTAAGGGTTGTCACGAGAACGTGCAGCCAACATTAAAATTAATGGAGTTATCACATGTGGATGAGGACCTAGCCAGATACTGGCTCACTAATTCATGCCTTCACAATCGGGCCCTGAGCAGATATTTAGATAGTTCCATATTTCCATGGGGGTGCTGGCTGGCTACTCGCAGCTTCCACGCTTACCTCAGGCAGGCACAACTCTTCCCAGGATTAATAAACCAGGATATTCCTTTCCAAACTGCTTTTCTGAGTTAAAAAAAAAAAAAAAAAAAGCATTAGAATTGCCCTGAAAGTCTGCCTGGAGTGGAGAGCTGTCTCATTTTTCATGCCTGGGCTTGAATGACTCCTCAACACTTGGCAGCTTGGGAGTTTCTGAGCAAATTTAGGGCTTCCCTTTGTTTCTGGATGAAATCCCTGTGAAATCCATTTCGGCTGTTCTCAGCGGTCACAGAGCAAGGTGTGAGAACCAGACGACCCACGCCAGCCTTTCGTGACTTGGTTTCCATGTCAGCTTTTTCCTTATTTACTGGAAAGCTCGGGGAGTTTTCAGTCTGGGAGACTAAAGCAAGAATCCAGGGGGAGAAGATAGATTTTTTTATCCAACCTTGGCTGCTCTGGTGACAAATACAAACTTTGTAGTTACAGATAAGTGCACAGAGTCCAGGAGAGAGGAAAGTGGTTATCTGTCGCTGCCAGTCCTGCTTATAGCCCCTGTGACCTCCTTCGGTGGGATATTGTGGTTCTCTGCGGGCAGGAAGGTTTTCTGCCACTTCAGAGGCAAAGCTTGCTATTTCTCCCACTTCCCAGGGAAGGGAAGCCAATACAACAAGGTTAGGTGGCCTCAGAAACTGGGCAGGAGAAAGTAAAGAAACCAGATATAGTAGCCCAGGGTCTCCTAGGCTTAAGCCACTGAGTGTTAGTTATAGATAAGGCCCTTCAAAGACTTTGTTTTATTTCTTTAAAAACAAGCTGGCTGGAGCCAGCGCTATGAATTCATGGTGGAAAGCTGTTTCCCAAGGCCAATATTGCCTGTCCAGATGATCCCATAATTCCGCTGAGGTCCAACATTTCATTTGGCCTCCCCAGCAGACGTGACCTTGCCGGAATATTTTCTTGGCATGAACTGCAGAGAAACAATGAGGAGAAGGTATTAAATGCTTTCAAAGGAGATGAGAGCAGAAGGGGTTTGTGTTTCTCACTCTTGGTGATAAAGAGACAACAAACTGCCAGAATTTCATAAAACCATGTTTGTTAATGATCTAGAAATGCAAAGCCTGGCTACAGCTATATGCTGTTCTTTTGAAGGAGGTTCTGGTGGCTTCTGCAAAAGAAAACATAGAAACCTAATGCTAATAATATGCTGAATAATTAAAAGAGATGTTTTCTCATTCCTCCGTATTACGGATGAGGGTGGAAGACAACAAAGGGATTAACAAAGGAAGGAAGATAAAGTGGAGAAAAAACTTTTATATTTCCAGTAAAACTGATGAGTTTACTACAAGGAGGTTAAGAAAAAAAAGAAAAAAAAAGAAAGGTCAGTGATTGGGCCTGGCAGGTATTCCTAAATGGGGAGGCAAAAAACACAAACTAAAGCTATCTGTGATGGGAAGTTTGCACATCAGGGTCACAGAAAAGCAATGGCCCTCGTCCTATGGGGATGGGTTGGCCCACACTTCAGGTGGAGACTGTTCATGCATGTCTTCTATCTCAGGGCCTGAAGGTGTGCCAACTGCGCGCTGAACACGGGGCGACAGCCCATCAGTGCAGCACAGTTCAAGAAAGCTTCTTGGACTGATGTGTCTTCCCCTCAATTTCCTCCGTCCCTTTCTTGGTCCCAAAGGTAGATATGTTTCCCCCAAAATCTTTAAGACAGGAGTATGAGTCATCTCAGCAGCTGGTACCTTTTCAGGAGCTTGACACTTCTGAAAAGCAAGTGCTGAGGAAGTCCAGGAGCAAAGGTATACATCTGCCCTGAGAGATGGGCACAAAATGCAATTACGTTATCCCAAGGCAAGTGCTTAGTAACGATTTTCCACCTCTCCTTGATTTAATTCAGGCTGTTTTCCTTGAAAGTGATAACAGGAGTGGAATCTGAGTCCACCTCCAGGTTTTAAAGCCTTTTGGTATTTCAACACTTAAAGCAGAAACTCTGCGCTCTGAAGGAGTCCCTACAGAGCACTCCTGCTATGAAAGATGCCCATGGCAGGGTCCCAGGATGCAACCCTGGTCAGATTTGCTCCTCACATTGGTCCCCTTAGGCCACCCACATACTCTGAAATCCGCCTACAAACGCTTTGGTCTGCTGGCAAACCTCAGGCTTTGCATAAGTATGCATGCACACACAGGTACAAATGGAATTTGGGGCTCAGTGTCTCAGTCAATGTGCATCAGAGATCCAGTCTCAGTCCGAATAACTTATGCAGTGGCTACCAGACCCAGTGAAAACCCACCTAGAGGAGCTTTGAGGGGCTGGAGAACCACCATTAGGACCTCATGCATGTCAGCAAAAAAGATTTCCTGTTGGTTTAGTGAGATTCCGAAGATGCTGCACATGCAGGGAATTTTTAGTTCAAATAACTTCAGACTAGGACTACTGGCTCTACTCTGCAGCATGGTTCTTTACTGGGAGGCTTTTGGAGCATAGACAAGTTGTCTCTTGTTGGGGGAATGATCACACTTATATTTGACTGGCTGCAAGTCAGTCGTTTAGTCCAAGCTGGTCATTTGGGCTCTTCGACACAGTGCTGCCAATGGGCAGCTTGGTCACTTGTCTGAGGACCTCACAGGTTGCTCTCCAGAGGTACCCGTGCTATAGTAGGAGCTGAGACATCTCTGAGCAGACACCAGCTGCTAGATGGGCTAACATTAGCAAGATGAATGTCACTCTAGTCTTCCTTCCATCAAGCATAACAAAGCTTTGAACCTATTTACAGGATAGTCCTTCTGGTGTCTTCTCAGCCATCCACCTCCAATTTGGAAGTTGTGACTGCAAACTGCAGTCCCAGCTGTGGTGAAGTCCAAGGGCAGACTCTTCTGGTTCCCTGCCATAGCCACTTTACATCCCTTGCCCGTGGGTAGGAAGTGGGATTAAAATGGGTCCAAATTTGGAATTACTTTATCCGTGCAAATCTAGATTTCAAACCCCAGGGTCACCCAAATCGGGATTTCAAAGGCAAGTCTCCATTTTTCTTCAGCAAGAAAAATATTCTGACAATATTTTCCTTTGACCTTCCTGAAGTGTTTTAATAAGACTGAAACAATCCATATTAACTGAGATTGAAATGTTTCATTTCCACACTACTGCTCCAATTCCTGCGTGATATGATATGAATAGAGCGCAGCAATTTTACAAATGGTTTCAATAATGTCCCACTAAAGTGTGCCAAAAATCAATTTCTGAACAGAGGACTCTCTTCTGGAGAAAATATCCCTGCTGCTCTGATGCCAGGTTGTCTCAAGAGGGTGACTTCGGAGGACACCCTACAAACCCCAGTGCCTCAGCGGCACTCGGGTTATGTGCGTGGAGGCTGCGGCTGTGGGAATGAGCCCCTGAGTAATACTTCGGTTTTGCAGCATGTGCACAACAGAGTAGATCCTTCACAGCAACGCCTGGTGCTACTGCAGGAGTAATGACAGTAATATTAACAACGGGGTTTCGTCCCTCTAAATTCAAAGCACCAATGCATGCCTTGGCAGGGCGGGATTTTCATGCGCCTGCCCACCTTTGGATATCGGGGAGATTCAAAGGCGTGCGGTCTCCTGTAGGAGACCTGCGGGTGGAGCTGGGAGGAGCAAAGATGTTTTGGGCACCCAGCTCTCCTGCTCGGAAATCCTCCAGCCATCTTGTGTGCAGCAGCGCTGCTCCTGTGAGCAGGGTATTTCGCCTTGGAACAGCTTTACATCAGCAATATGACTGGACATTGCCTTTAAGCAGTATGTGACCAGTAACTGCCCAGATATGATAGCATATTAAAGGCTTTGTGCATTGATAACACTTAAGTAAATGTGTGCAGGTAGGAAGGTGCCCTCTCTTCTCCCTCTCGTCTTGTCTGTTCATTGCCAAATGGGCATCATGCTATTTTATATCCCCTCTTTCAGAAATCGTGGCAGCATCCAGACTGGATATGTCTCCCAGAGGCCAACATGTGCGGAGAGCTGCACCACCCTCAGCATGGGAAAAGTTAAGAGGGTTTTCAGATTGCTGCTTGCCAGGTGCATTCTTTCCTCCTTTAAATCTTTATCTCTGTCTACCTTTCTCTCTTCTCCTTCTCTGCAAAAATTTTCCTGCCACCTCCTGGAAGAATCTGCAATTGCTGCAGTGCCTCTGTGAAAGGAAAATAAATACTCTGGAGCCTTGAGAGCCTGCTGAAAAGCTCTCCAGGTTTGGGAGTAGGTGGGAGCTCGCACAAATCCTGTCATGGATAGGGGTGGATTTCCAGCCCTTACACTGTGCACATCAGACACTGGGGCTGTGTCTTTTCACTGCTTCTGGTCTTTCCCCTCTCCATGGGTGCCCGTCTTGCTTTACAGAGAAACAGAACATGATGTTAACAGTGCCACAGAAAGTGCTAAATGTCGGTGCTTTCCCTTAGCCATTGTTTTCTCTTAAAGGCAAAGACAATAAGAGAATTCAACTGAAGCACAGGAAATCATCGAGGATAAATGAGGCACACATGTAGCTGGCTTTGTGTGTGTGTTCAGTCAACAATACAAAGTTTAGATGTGTATTATTTGTGTTACAAAACTAATGCCCAGGAATCTAGCCAAAGCCTGTATTAGGTGGTATGCAAGCATAATAAATTACCTCTGTCTCCAAAAAGGTAAAAATAAGAATAGAGATAAAAAGTATTAATTTGTTGCAGTGCCAATACATTTTAAAGCTAAAAAGTAGCAAACTAGTTTTTGGCAATCAGATAAATATTGGAATGCAATTTCAGCCGGTTAACTTCTTTCCTTTGACATAACTACATTTAACATCAACTTTGTTTCAGCTGAAATCTTCCCTGGGATAATCCCCTCAGTCTTTGATGCTTGCTTTGTCTGTGAGCATCATTTTAGCTTACCAAGACTGCCGTATCTCTCCAGTCAGTTTTATTTACCAGCTTCGAATAGCAGAATCCTAAGGTGTGCTCTCTAAATACGATACTGGCTCGTAGGTGGTAGACATAGGAAGTGCTGAGGTCAGGGATTTATGCTAGATAACAACACAATTCATCTGGAATGTTTATTATAATTATTATGTCAAAGCTCTGTAGAATCTCTCATGTATTTATCACAAGTCGATCCTCCATGGAGGTAAGGATATACAAATCTTACAGCAAGTCCGGTCCTTTGAGTTTTTCAGTATTTAGTATACAGGAGCTGATTTAACCACCAAAATAGTATGTGTATACATACATGTATAGCTGTACACATATATATTGCTTAAACTGGGAGTTTGGGATGTACCTGCACCAACATCCTTTGGCTCTCAAAGCAAAAACATGAGGTGCTGCTTCTCATTTCAGCTCCTCGTATTAACCCTTCTTCCCTAGCATGGGAAGGGTCCCACAGGCTGAGTGGGCAGCCTGGAAAGGGGTAAGCTCCACTGTCCCAGGCTGCATCGCTGTTGCCTTGGTGCATCCCAGATCGTTTTCTTCCACGGGCTCATACCCACCATTTAGTCGACGACAGTTTTGGTGGCTGTCTGTGGGTGCACCCTGAGCCTGGGGAAACGGGAGGCGGTTCGGCTCAGTTTAGCACCACTGAGGTTTGCCGGGAGCTGTAAGCAAGCAGAGGGGAGTGAGGGCACAGCTCAGGACATCCCAAGGAGGTTGTCCCCCCAAAGAGGGGGTTCAGCAGGCTGTGCCATTCAACCAACAATGCCGTTTCAGCTAGCCCGAGCCTGGGTCTTCAGCCAACAGAGCTGCTACCATATCTCCACTCAGCACCAAACGGCACGCCGCATCCAGCTCGCTCCTCCTCTGCAGCTTCCATCAATACCCAAGAAATGGTGTTAGTGAGTAACAAATGTCTTCAATTTCTTTTGTAGTCAGAGGTTTTTTACGTTTCATTGGTTTCAAGGATGGCATTTCTCTAGTGAATCCTTTTGCCTGTTAGAACTCCCCTGTCTTTAAGCAGCTCCTTTGAATACTTCACAGGTTTTTTCCTGCCTAGATAGTAATTGGTGGTTGTTTGTTTTTTTTTTTTCAAAATCAGCTTCCCAGCCTATGCCATACAGTTTGGATTGCTTCTAGAGAGTACTGGCCATCTGGAAAAGAGAACAGGGAACTAATGAAACCTAATTTTCTCTGGGTCTGGGTCTTTACTTGCTAGACCTTTCAATACAGCTGTACTTCTGCTCCACCACTGATTCCCCAGCATTTCCCTCTGTTTCTCACATCTCACTGGGGATTTTGTGCCCAGGGCAAAAATAGGTGAATGCATGAAGAGCCGTTAATATTTTCTGCAGGGCCACTTATTCTTGCCAGGCTTGTAGGAGCTGTATTGTGCCCACTTCACATGCGGGTGAATTCAGCCTTTCCAGGTTATTGCGGGGAGGAAAGCAGACGCCAGCACAGCATGGTCACACCACCTTCTGTCCGCTGGAGACCGGATTGAAAGGCAAATTCCTCCAATTCTCCTCGTGTGAGCATTTCTGTATGGTCTCATGTTGAAGTGAGTTTTTATATCAATTCTGAGAAGGCTTGTACTGAAAATGATCATTCAGTGCTCTTTTTGGGAGCACAGTGTTCCCAGGGATGTCTCTGGGGATGTAGTGGGAGATGGTAGAAGGGCTCCTGCACTGCAGGTCCAACTCACACTGGTGTGGTTGCCTGGATGTTCCTGGGCAAATAAACCCCATGGTGAGCCTCAGCTGCTTTGAGCCAATGTCTTCAAACACCAGGGGACACTGCAAGACTGAGGAGTGACCGGGCTAAGACATGGCCTTAACAGCATCTGCCACTCTGCATCCCTCCAGAAATACCTACAATAACCAGCAAACCCTCTGCACTTAGCTCCTCGGGGCTTGGAAATGTCTTTCAAAGAGTGCCCATGCAAGGAGAGAGGGATGGTGGACCAGCAGAGCAGGATGAAAGGGGACATTTTCCTATCTCGAAGAGTGACATCTTGCCAAGTGTGCCCCATGAAGAAGAAACAGAGGTGATAGTTGGGTTATGTGTCCAAGGAGGATCATGCCATCCCTCACACTGAAGGCTCAGCCCTTGCCTTGTGCAGCCCGGCCGGGAGCGCAGCTTCCCAGGGTGGGAGGGCACTGAAGCTGCCCAAACCCACGCTGGTGTGATGGGGGAGGAGAGAAGGAGGTGGGAGGGTGCTTGGGGAGCCCTGCAGGTGAAGCTGGAGGGGTCCGCTGGGTGTTAGCAGTGTGTGAGCTTGGCTTGATGTCTCTGCTTATGCCAAAAGCATCTCATTGTTGCGTCATTCATGAACATGGCCATGTGTTTTATCTCCAAAACACCTTGTGAGGATCAAGTGTGAGCTAAAAGTGACTGAAATATTCGGCTGCTCAGAGCAGAGCTAGTACGTTCCCTCTGAGATGTATCGGATGGCTTTTTAGTCCAGTGCCTTGCTGTGTCAGCCCTTCCGAGGATCCCCCTGTGAAAGGTTATCAAAATAATTCCCATCTCTCCCCTTTGCATGGCCTTTAAGTTCTGGTCTTTAATTACACCAGCCTCATTTGCCTTACGGGAACCCTGCTCAGAGTTCGGTACCTCAGGAAACATTTCATCTTGTGATGCCATACTTGTAGTGGGCTGGAAACCAGTTACCGTGACACAGAAAGGATACAAGAGCCCTCACCAGCAGATTACATGGCTATTTGTAAAACAGCACGGGAATGTGGGGAGGTGACAATGAAACTGAAGCCAACAGGGCTCAGCTTATGCTGAAAGAAAAGCCTGTGCTTAATTGCTTTGCTGAATCGGGGCCCAAGAGTGGTTATCTCTCCCTGCACAGTTCATCATGACTGCGAGCCCCTCTCCGGGAACAGCCGGGGGTCATTTGATGGGACAACGGTGCATTAGCCAAGCTAGCAAGCGTGGTGATGCCAGGCAGGGTGAAGGCATCTCCATGGGGTGGGGAGGCCAAGGGCTTCCAAGGATGGCAGAGGAGGAGCTGGCAAAGCCATGCATGGCAATGCACCCGGCCTTCTGGGCTCTCTGAACGCCCCCTCCTACACAGTAAATTCTCCCGCAGTTAAAAACATATCTGTTTGCTTTCATGAGATTGATCGCACATTTAATCAGTCACCGTTCGTATATACAGTATCACTGAAAGCGAGAGATAATAAAGAAATCATTCTTTTAAAGGAGTAACTGCATTGCAGATCAATTTCTTCAAAACCTTCATGTGCACAGAAATCCTGTGGGATGAATATTTCATAAGGGGAATAACACTGTTAAATTAATAAAAACCCTGCATGCCTAGTTATGAACTACAATGATTGCTGAAGTTGTTATAAAAAAAAAAAAACACCATCCTGTTCATACTTTGTACATCAATTTATGACAGAGTCATAGCTGGACCCCGAGGGAAATGGAGGAGAAAAAGGGACCCTTTTGATGTGAGGCATTTTCAGCATGTAATAAGAGTTGCATGGACACGACTGCCCACTGAGGACAGGCAGCCTTACTGGTAAGGTGAAGCTGGTTTCTCAAATGGGAGGATGGACATGCTAAAATTAATCACGCTGAATATTTCTTTCTGCTTGTCTCAGGCTGCAGGTGGGTGACCTGAACTGCTGGAGTGACCTGAAGTGATGGATAAGTGATGTCTGTCTTATCCATCTCCAAATACTCCTGGGTATCTCTAGTCCCAGGGCCACATCTTCAATACCGGTCCCTCAGCTGGTGGGGATGCAGAAGCCTTCATCCCACAGTGTCGTGGGGATGCAAGATTGGGGTGTTCATCTGGATTGGGGGGACCTGAATCTGTGCAACGGGGACTTCAGTCTGTCTCCCTCATCACCCTGTGCTCTCGGCCATGCCAGAGCAGGGTTTTCCTCCCATCTCCCCCAGAAATCCCATCCTGGTCATAACCACTCCCTCTATTCCCATGCTAAGTCCCCACCTTATACTTTCCAGGGGAAGATAAACTTCCACTGGAAAATTTCCAGCCCACTCTGCTTCTACATCCCTCCTTTCCGTCTTTACAAAAGCTCTTTCTTCTCGCTGTCGGCACTTCTCCTAGCCCCAGCGAGTTCCTTGCAGGGTTGGTGGCAAGTTAGCAGAGGCTTCTCTCCTGCAGGCTGCTAAGAAACTTAAGAGGAACTCATCAGCTTTTGCCAGGGAAAGACAGAGAAAGCTTGAAACCACCATATTGATCTTTCCCTTTGAAATTTTTCTAAGTAGCGCCAAATAAAAATAGAACAAAAATATGTATCAACGTTTTCTACTTGTAGCTGATTTGTCTACTTGGCATTATTTTCTTCAGCAGGGAAGAGGGTGAGGCACACAAAGGGGACAGAGGCACGGGATAAATAAGTAAGAATGTAAAATTGGGTGTTTTGATTTTTTTTTAATGTTAACTAGATAATGTATTCATAATCTTCCCTGCTTACGACAAAAAAATGAGTGCTTGCCTTTTGAAGCCCTCATCTGGCAGAGAGAGATAGCAGATTTCTAAGAGCATTTTTTATGCTCCTTTGATGACTGCGAGGAAAAAAAATATTCAGAGAGCCGAAATGACATTTTTCTATAAATTTCACACAGCTCTGCAGGCATGTAGGCATGGAGGCATTCATTAAGATTAGTTGGAATTACTTAAGCACCGTGAATTTTCTCCATCAAGTTGGTAACTGCAACACTGCGGATTAGTTATTGATCAGCTGCCATTAATACTTGGGGCTCTTTCCATGCCTGTTGTTGGGCTTTTTGTTGCTTCTTCCCCCCTCTCTTGTGTGAGCCGAATCTGTGAAATTCACAAATTAAACAGGCGCTCTTCAGTCTCTCCTTTGTTTTGGGGAACAAAAAATCCAAGCAGAAAAAAATAACTCCTTTGTTACTGCAAATCTTTATCTGCTTTGCCTCACTGCTTCCCCCCCTCTGCTCCCTATAGCAGAGTGTTGCATCCCAAATTTGGGGTGACTTTCAGAGCCGGTGCTGCAGCTTTTTCCAGCAGTCCCTCCGGGAGCGTGCTGAGGTCTTGCAGAGGGGTTTGAGCACACTGGTTCTGTAGATGGATTTGGAGAGGCAGCGAGGTGGGAGCTCCTGGGTTGTGTCCTGGAAGGAGGTCTGATGTATGGCATGCTGACCCTCCTGGGAGGCTGCTGGAGACAGCAGGGACCCCCCTCCCAGCATCTCTTTCCTACAGAGGGGGATGTGGCAGCCCCCAGAGCTGTTTCCCACAGCCATCCTCTGCTGACCCAATCCCGTCCATAGCCAGGGACTAGGGGACAGCTGCTCCCAGTCCAGTCTAGGCTCATTGCTGGTTACATGATTTAGCCGAGGTTGGGAACATCATTTGAACTGTGTGGCACCTTCAAAGATCTCAGTCCCTCCACCCACCTTGCCAGGCCTTTTACTTTTCTCTTTATTTCTGTTTCCTGCTGAAACCCTCCTGGTTTTTAATGATGCTCACTGCTAGCAAAGAGCACAGCCACGGAGTCAGGTCCTTCCAAGCCAAACTTCAGCCCAGCCGGGTTGAAGATGCAGAAATGCTTTTTACATTTAAGCAACAGGGCTGTCCCCACTTCTGAGTATCAGTGGGACTTCTTCTGCTCCAGATAACTAACCAAGGTCCTCAGCCCTACCACACCTGTTTGGTCCTCCTCCCAGACATTGCTTGGACCTTCTTGCAAGGCACTGCCCTGTCTCACAGGACCAGTCCTGTCTCTTCTCCTTTCTTCTCCTTCTCCTTTCTCCTCAGGAGTCTCTTGGGGAAGCCAGTGTTACTGGGCAGATCCTGGGCACAAAACCCAAATCTCTTTGCTGGACCATTCACAGCCAGTTTGACCTGTAAGCTCTGTACAGCAGAGCACGAGGTAGTGCCACCTGGGTGAGAAGGAGGAAGTCCCACATAGACAGGCAGCAGAAAACTTATTAAGTTCGCTGCAGGATATGCCCCAAAGGAGTTGCACTTGGCTGAACCTAATCTCCAACCACGACCCCGTGAGCAAAGCTCCAGCTCCAGTAGCAGCTATGCATCGGGCTCGTTATGGCTATTCTTTGCACAAAAACACCGGGACCCGCACAGCTCCTGTCATCTTCACCTTTTCCTCCTTCTGGTTGCCAAAAAATCCCCTGCACAGAGCCAAAAGGGGCCCCGCAGAGGATTTGCCACGTTTCTTTTCAGAGCATCTGTTCCTCGGCAGGTTTCTAAATAAATGACCAATGATGACTTTGCAAATGAACAGCATCCACAAGGCAGCTGTGGCTGCAGGAAGAAAACATGGTTTCCCTTCCCTGCACACAGCTCCTAAAACAGTTTGTGTTCTTCTACAGGGGTGGGTCAAGTCACTACGAGCAGAAGTGGAGTCTCTCCTTGCCCAGGGTGTCCTGGCTCGAGCTGTCCCAGGCTGAGGGAAGCTCTAAGGCAGAGGTTTCCATCATCTTTAGGGCAGGGGTGTGTGTGTGACAGATTCCGTTAGCTGAACAGAGGCTAAAGCAGCTCGATTTAGACATTCCCATTTTTAAAATGCAATTTAAAGGAGGGGGAAAATAACAAATAGAAGAGCCGTGTGTTAGAGACAGGGCAGAGTAGGAGTTTATTCCTCACAGAGCATGCAGCTTGGAGGGGATCGGTCCATTCTCATTAGGTTAATTTACCTCCACTCTAATGGGAAGTCAATAGCATCATCTTTCCCAGGTCCGAGCCATTCGGGGTGGGGAGAGGAAGACATGGCTGTTCAAGCACCTCATCCTCACTCCGAAGAACCAAGTTTGGGCCCAGCCTGACTTTGTACTTATGCTTAGACCCACTTGTAACCTTCTAGGCACCGATGACTGGCTGGTAAGACGCAATTTATGAAACATCCCTCGTGCGTTCCTCTGTTCAACCCTTTGAAACTGAAGTGTCTCATTACTCTGTTCCTTGCTGCCGTGTAGCACTCAGACAGGGCTCCTGGGGCTCCCGTAATGTTAACCTCCTCTTTAGCCATACCTGTGGTGCCTAAATACCCTTCCCCACGGCAGAAGTAGGAGCAGAGCCTTTATAAACAGACTGGCAGCTTTTCACCGGGATCCTGGGGCTGACAGAGAGCCACAAGAATTTTACAGGCCCCAATCCTTCGTGCCTTATCAACTCTAATGAACCTGGGGTCCTAATTTTCAGCTGGCTGGTTGCTGGAATTGGACACCAGGGACTGCCATCAAGGAGGAAAAGCGGTGTTTGACGTGGAAGCCGTCCTTCGGTTTTGCTGTCTGGCAGCACACCGGTTCACAAGGCTGGTAGGAAAGCTCTTAATTATCTTTCCTTAGGGATGTATAAAGTCCTGTGGAATGTCTTGCATGGGATGTCTGCTCCTTTCCTTCACAATCGCTGTTTCATGTGATATTTGTCCCAAGGGATGCCTGGACTGACTTTATGCACTGCTTCGGTGCCGGTTCTACAGGGACATTTCACCTGATGTACGTTCTCAAGTCCTGCGGGGGTCCACACAAAAGCCAGGAAAAATAATTTATTTTCTGCTTGGCTTTCACATTTTCTGTTTTTCATATGCTCCCTTTCTTCAGGGATCCCAAAGCTTTTCTCAGCTTTTGCAAAGATGCAGCACAAGCCTCAGGGCCAGGCGTTATTCTGATAGGAGGTGATGCAGACTGAGCAGCACCAAGTACCGAGAGTGACCTTGTGCTTTGCATTCCTAGCTGGGTCACTTTTTAAACAAAGAAATGTTCTTTCTGAAAGGCTGAGCAATGAAAACATGGAAATGAAACGGCAAGGAATTTCCTAAGGGAACCATGTCCCAGGAAGAAAATCCTGAAACAATACTTTTCGCACATTCAAAATCCATCCCTGCCTCTTTCCTTTTTTTTTTTTTTGGCAAGAAAACAGTTCATCAAATGCAGTCCAAGTCTGTCTAAAAAGCCTTTGTGTTGGGGAGGATGGGATAAGGGGAAAATAATATTTCAATGCAAACATGTCAGCTAGCATTATGTTCAATACTTCTAACAAAGTTAAAGGAGATATCACCGAGAAACAGTCTGCCTTGGTGGAGCAGGAGAAGGAGAGCCAGGAAGGACAGGAATCCTCGTGGGGAGGGGGAAGGCAGAGGAGGACTGGAAATGTCCTGGTCTGTAAGGAGAAAAGACAGACAAAGCAAGGATTTTCCAAAAACTCAATTGTGTGTGGAATACCTACTGCTGAGACAGGCTGAGGGCAGCCGTTCACGCATGGAAGGGATGGGTAGGGGTGAGATCCCCATCCCACCCATGGTCTACATAGCTGTGAAATAGCAGATGTATTTTCAAGGTGCATGGGAAACCAAGCCACCAACCCACTCCCCGTACCAAGTTTTTTGCTCCTAAAGCTTCGATCTAGGCTAAGGAAAAATCTCAATATAGCAGCCTCGTGAGTGTCCCAGGGCAATTCCCACCGAAGCAAACCACTTCTGCTTTGGGGCTAAGAGCAAAAAGCAAAGGGAAATAGACTGGGCCCAGCAGAGGTCCTTAAACTGCTTGGAGGAGACCACAGGAGCTCATCTGGTCAGTCCTCAAATCAACAAAGAGCAGTTCAGGCTCACAGCCAAAACTAATCTCATGTTTAAATGAAGGGCTTGTTGTTCTGGAGAAGGCGGTGAAATTGTCAGCTTCAGAGACACCTGAATGAAAATCTAAAACCTGAATTATTCAGCTAGAAATAGCGAGAGCCGCAGCAGAGGTGGAGGAGTTATCTCCTCCCTCCTCCCCATCCCCACTCCTGCACCCCATGGCTCATGGAGCCACCACGGCAGATCCCAGGAGCCCGCTCTTCTCAAGCAGGATAACATGTGGCCATTTCCCCAGCGCAGCTATTTGAGGGAGTGCGCAGAGACAAACACAAATAAAAGGTGGTGTGTGTGTTTTTACGGGCTGCATTGCTTCATCTCCCAGCTTGCCTCATGAAAAATGACTTCTTGAAGAACAGCAACAGCTCTTCACACTTGGAAAGTCGAGCTCTCTGAAAGCTTCCAATTTTTAATCAGGATGAATGGCCACATGTTTTTTTTAACATCAGAAGGCAAACTCCCACTCTGCAGAGCATTTTCAGGTGTTCATGGGCCACATGAGGTTCCTATCAAAGGACTGGACAGTTGAATAACAAGCAGTTTGACAAAAACCAAAGTCTTCTGCAAACAACCACCCAACAAAAAAAAAGTCCAGACTTGCCAAATACATAAGTTTCTGTATTCAATTAACTTTCTGAAATAATTGGTATTAAGTGTTCCCTTTTTGTTGTTGTTGTTGAAAGGGGACTGCAGATAATTTTCAGAGTTTGATAGTCATTACTTTCAATTCCTCTTTTTTCCTCCTAGGGCCATATGCCTGGTTTGAAGTTGTGGGAATATCTTAAACAGTGCCGATGAAATATTTAGGATTGTCTAAATGGATTCAGAATAAATTTTCTCTAACTTATGCCCCCAAACAAAACAGCAGATGGGTTTTGATGCCGTGTGGGGCAGACCCTCATCTCTGCTAGCCCGTACTTCCTAGGGACATGCACAAAACAGATGCAGCTCCTTCTCGCATGCGTTTTTACTCCTGACTCCAAGCCCAAGACCTTGGGCTCTGTTTCCAAGCAAGTTTCTCCCCAGAAGCCTGAGGACGTTGTTTTCCCAAAGTACCTGTGGCAAACATTGACAGTTTCCACGAGTATTGGGGACGGCGGAGTCTGCCTGCTGGTTTAGCAATGGTTATATCGAGGCAGGGATGAACTGGGTTATTCACAGGAAGAGCATCTGTATCTCTGCCTGACCACCGGTATTTCACAGCTCTGCTAGAAAGTGAATTATCTTTGAGTTACGTAGCCCTTGGTCATCTCCAGTGGGACATGACCAGAAGATGCACAAGTTAGTATAGAATCATAATCATAGAATCATCTATGTTGGAAGGGACCTTTAACATCATGGAGTCCAACCATCAACCTAACACTGCCCAAACCACCACTAAACCATGTCACTCAGCACCACGTCTGCCCGTCTTTTAAATAATTCTAGGGATGGTGACTCCACCCCTTCCCTGGGCAGCCTCTGCCAATGCTTGACAACCCTTTTGGTGAAGAAATGATCCCTAATATCCATCCTAAACCTCAACTGGCGCAACTTGAGGCCATTTCCTCTTGTCCTGTCACTTGTTACTTGGGAGAAGAGACCGATCCCCTGTCACTACACCCTCCTTTCAGGGAGCTGTAGAGAGCGAGAAGGTCTCCCCTCAGCCTCCTTTTCTCCAGACTGAACAACCCCAGTTCTCTCAGCCACTCCTCATCATTGTGCTCCAGACCCCTCACCAGCTCCGTTGCCCTTCTTTGGACACCCTCCAGCACCTCAATGTCTTTCTCATAGTGAGGGGCCCAAAACTGAACACAGCACTCCAGGTGGGGCCTCACCAGTGCCGAGTACAGAGGTATGATCACTGCCCCAGTCCTGCTGGCCACACTATTCCTGATACAGGCCGGGATGCTGTTGGCCTTCTTGGCCACCTGGGCACACTGCTGGCTTGTATCCAGCTAGCTGTCAACCAACACAGGTCCTTTTCTGCTGGGCAGCTTTCCAGCCACTCTTCCCCATGCCTGTAGCACTGCATGGGGTTGGTGTGACCCAAGTGTAGTAGATGGAGGAAGAACCAAAAGGCTGGACGTGGACACAGACTTGCAAACCTGTGGACTATATAGCCTGCTGTGGCTCTCCTAAAGCCCTGTCATGGCTGTGCTTGCCATCCACATAAATGTCCAATTCAGTTTTTGAAGTCTGCCAATTTTCAGCCTCAGCACAATCTCCTGGCAATGATTTCCAGCTGCTAATTGTGTGGGGGGGAAAAAAAAAAGTATTTCCTTTCATCAATTTTCAATGCACTGCTCTTGTTCTTAGATTATGAGAGCAGAAGTTCCCAATCTGCTTGCTTTATTTCACAGTATATTTTGCATACCAGCGTTGCCATGTACGGTGTTACCATCCTGTGGAGGCTCTTATGCATTGTCAGTGGGAAAATCTGCAGCAGGCTGAAAACTGAAAATGATAGGAGAATATCAAATAAATGTAAAAGCAAAGCAAATAATGTGGGGGCAGCAATGCTGATCGGCTTCTCCCTCCGCTGAATTCATTTACTGCCTCTATTTCTCATGGAGCTGCCACAGGCTTTGCTGCCTGCTGCAGCAGCCTGCCCTGCTATCCAGGGACTTTGCTGGAAAACTGAAGCCCACGGAGCTGTGAAGTAAGGCGGACCTCATGCCAGACGTATTGTCCTCTCTGTCTTCAGGTGACCTCTGCACAGGGGACTTCTTGTGAGGCTGTTTTCTCTTACATCCCACCTCTCTGGATGTATCTGTCAAGTGTATTTTACACACACACCGGTGCAATCTCTTTCTCCATTTGTATTCCATCTGCCTCCAACAAATTCTGAAAACGTTGCCTGGGCCACCTCATTTGTATGCACTTAATCTGGCTTTATCCTGTTTTATGGAGCGTCTTCTTTAAATTGATTCAGGCGAAAGCATAGCAGGGGCTTTGCATAGATTTCGCATGCATGACATTTCTGCACAGTTGGTCCCATTATACACCATCCTGAGCGCATTCTGCCCATAAACCCACCATATTAAACAAGCAAAAAAATGCATCAAAATAAAGAGAGCCATGGGAGGCGAAAGAGAGGGAGGAGGATGAACAGAGCTGACCACTGTCCACTTCTCCGGTGTAATTATGGGTAGCAATTTTCCGGTCTTTGTGCCTTGAGTATCCAGTTCATGTGGCATCAGCTTCACGTCCTCCTCCATCCAGGGACCCTACCCAAGTCCCTGCGACTCTGTGAGACTCACAAGGCGGTCTTTGCAGCTGGCCGCCGACTCGGGGGGACTAAACGTGGGGTGCCACGGCATGGTCAGCATCCTCAGGAGCTCATGCGGTGGCAGAAGGCATGAGGAGCATCTCTTTGGCCACACCTCCTCCACGCTGGTAATAAACTAGGGAAAAAACACTGTGAAAGTAGGAATTTAGCTGTCCTGCCCTCTGTGATCTTCGCAAAGCAAACCAAACCAGTCCAGCAAACTACTGGAATTATTGCTGAAAATTTTACACCTCTTCTCGGCATATATAAGCATACATATGCATGCGCTTTCTATAGCTATGAAATCCAAGCAGTAGTAGGTGTGATCAGGTGAATACTGCTTATTCGGTGTGGCTAGGCAACGGCAAAAAGTGTTATTCAATATTTTATTAGGGAGAATTAATATTTCTTTAAAGGGTTGCTAATGATTTAACAATATTATTGTTATGTTAAGGTTGGGGGAATTAGAGAAAGAGTACTTGTGTTAATATGTCAACACATTAAAAACGCAGCTCCATTTAGGCAGACACTTAGGTTAATGTGTTACATATTAAAAAGTCCAATTTCCTTTGTTGGCTACAAATAACAATTGAGATTATTGACACTGAATGATTTGCAGTGTACTATTTTACCTTTCGCTTCTTGTGTTTGTGTGCTCTGCTTGATTTATAATGATTGGAGCTCTGGCCCTATAAATTTTCTGTATTAAGAAAATATGAAGCCAGTTTTATAATATACAGTAAGAAAGAAAAAAAATAATGCATGCTGCCATGCACAGATAGGGGAATGCGAGTGGGATCAGCTCTTTTATAAAACTCAATAAAACCATTCTCATCATTATATCAGCATCTTGTTGCTTTAGCAGGAGCCCACTGGATGCACCTGTGGGAGCTCCGGCACCTCTGACCGTCTCTGCTTGCGCAAAGCCTGCCTCTGCTTGGGGTGTCTACCCTGGAGGGAAGTCCCACAGAGCCCGGTGGGTACCACCCATCCCACGCCTGATGGGATGAGCGTGATGCGGGGCTGCGTGCTCGCTCCAGGGTCCTCGATAACCAGCCCTGCTGGGACGCTGGTGCTTGCAGCACCGTCAGAGAAACCTCGTAAATCGTGACACCTCTGCTCGTGAGGAGCAGGAATAAGTCTTGGCATTAGTGGCCTTCCCTCTGGTTGAGCGCTGAAGGCAAATCCAATGCATTAACCAAGTGCAAATGGGACAATTAGAGAACCAGAGGCTCTTGAGGATGAGCCAAGTACGCATGTAAGTTTTGCAAATAACAAACGGCAAAGCTTTGTATTGATAAAAAGCAAGCAAAACCACAAATACTGCCCTCCCAAATCCACAACCACTCCAGTAAAACCACTCCAGTTTCTCCCAGGACACTGCCTTGGGTAAGCTGGAGCTGCTGGCCAGCCTAAAGTCCTCATGTCCCTTGCGACTCTCTCCCTTGCTTCAGGTTGAAGCAAAGTGTTACAGGACACTCCTCAGAGTCACCCTGAAAATGTGAGCCTGTGAACATGTCTATGATAGGTAAAAAAAAAAGAAAAGAAAACACTGGTCTGAAAGGAATTTGTGAAGACCTGTGGGTAGACTAGCACGGTGCAGGGCAGAAGGGAGGGTCAGCATGTCCCGCTGTCATAGGGCTTCCTGTGGTAAGACCGCTGTCTTGGTTGCTTAATTTTGATCTAGAAAACCATATATTCAGACTGAAAGCTACTGCTCTGGCTCCTCACATCAGATAGGGGTGATATTTTAATGTTTCAGCTTAGGGAATCCAGCTGTTTCTGAGAGCAATGCTGAGGAGCAACCAAAGGTTGTGCCCTCATTAAAAAAGTGTTGTATAATGATCATATTGGCCTGGAAACTCACAAATATTAGAGCCTGGAGAGGTACCGTGGATATTTCTGACTTCCAATCTGGGTAAGAGAGGATGGTAACCTTCCCTGGGACACTCCTGCATCACACCCCGTACCCATTGCTCGTCCTCGTGCAGGACTCGGGCCTCCAGGAGATACAGAGAACTCAAGAGCAACTCTTAAATTTAGGCTGCCTTTAAAATTTGCTGATGAGAAGAAGAAGATATTTATCTGCCTGACTGAGCTGTGGTTCAAAGACCCAATAGCTGCGTGTACACTGCAGAGATGAATTCAGTATACATTTCTGAATTGACTTTTTATATACTCGCCATCAATAAATCCTCAAAGCCACTTGTATCAAAATGAAAACTAGCTATGGAAATCATTAGATCTACAGTCAGTAATTGATAACACGCATTTCAAATGTGGAAATGAATTAGCTTTTGGCTTATGGGGGAATTTCAGACTGTATCCAATTTCATTAGGCAAGAAATTCAAATGATGAACGAATAGCCTTTATTGTTCTGCTTTTAAAAAGGAACTGTTTGTTATCTTTTCGCCTCTTTTTTTGTTGTCTACAAAGTTTAAAGAGCTCAAAAGTAATCTTATGGTTTAGTGAGATGCGAACTTACGTGGTCCCACATCTTTTACCTCTCCAGAGCTCATGAATTTTACTCTTAGGCAGACACAGGGTGCTTTGCACCCCATCAAAAACAGTTAAGTTTCTCCTGTCGGTGCCACAACACCCAAAAACCTCTTTGCCCGAGCAATTGAAAGAGCTCCGAGAAGCAGGACGTGAACTGAAACTCTCTCTGCCATCCGCGTTCAGCAGCTTCTCTCACCAAGAAAGTGCTTCCAGGCTGTTTTTTGCCAAAAAACTTTCAGACACTGCTCTCGCTAACTTCAAAACACAAAGAAAAAGTTGCAAGGAAGCAGGTTTTCAGCTTTCTGTCGGACGAGTAAGTACGGCAGGGAGCAGCTCTTCCACCCCAAAATGAGCTGCAGGATCCAGACTCGTTCTTCTTCCCTCTCCATCCCACCCCAAGCTGGGACAGTGGGGGTCTGGCTATGCTTGAGCACATTTTAGTGAGCAGAGAATGTGAAACAGTTGTTGTTGCTGCTACTCAGGCCAGTTGAAATATTTCATCTTGGGTTTCAACAGTTAAAAAAAAAAAAATAAAAAAAAAAAAAGAAAAAAAAAGACACCGCCTCCCAGCATTGTTTGGTTTTATTTTAGCTGCAGAAGTATGCTGATTTGAAAGCAGGAAACAAAGTTGCCAATCTCAGTATGCCACAACGGAAAGTTTTCACAATTTGGACTTGTTTTGTCTTTTCAGGAGGAGGAGAAGGTCAGGAAAACTACAAAATATAAGCCTCTTTGGCAAAAAAAATCCCCAATAATTTTACCAATTTTTAGAAAAATAATGTACTGTTTCTGGTGTTCCCAATGTCTCAAAAGTTCCCAAAGGCCAGGTTGGATGGGCCTTTGAGCAATCTGGTCTAGTGGGAGGTGTCCCTTCCCATGGCAGGGGGGTTGGGATGAGATAGAATCATAGAATGGTTTGGGTTGGAAGGGACCTTGAAGATCATCAAGTTCCAGCCGCCCTGCCATGGGCAGGGACACCTCCCACTAGACAAGGTTGCTCAGGATGATCTTTAAGGTCGCTTCCCACCCAAACCATTCTATGAGTCTATGATGATCAGCATCACCTTGTGTTCAAACCCTGTCCTCCTGTTTATCTACAGCCTCTCCCATTGCAGAACGAACCACGCTTTTTGGAAAGACAGTTTCCACTCTGTCCCCCAAAAGTGTTCTGCAGGAACAGACACAAGACCGGCTCTTGCAAAACCTCATTTTTAAGTGCCTTGAAACACTTGTCAGAGCTAAGGAAATGATTCCTCTTATTCTTGAATATCTGACTCGCAGGGAGACTTGGTAGGACACACATCAGTCTAACATCTGTCATCTTCAGGGTGGTCACATAGCTTTTATGGCTGCTGGAGGCAGAGGCGGGCCCCTTGACCTGGTGACTCATGCAGTCTGACTGAAGGTGTCTTCAATAGGTGGGAAAAACTGAACACTGAAAGGACTTTTAATTTGTCCCAAGCTGGTGGCAGTCTGGAGGAAGGGACAGATGCTGTACTGGAGTGCAATGGCTGGCAGGCAGCTCAGAACAATCTATTTCATTCTTCATCCGTCTTTAATAAGATAAAAAAAAATAATGTATAGACTCCACACACATAAATCTGAAATTCATAAAATTTATAGGAGAAAAAAAGAAAAAAGGAAAAGAAAAACCCCACAGCTCCTCTTTTGTTTGCTCTGGGCAGCATCCCAAACTCACACCAAACTGTAGGAGCGATCTTAGCTGGCCTGAAAACACGGAGGCTATTAGAAGAATTGAATCCAGACCTTTCAAAAAAAAAAAATCATTTAAAATTACAGAGAAACCCATATGGTTAGAGAGTATTAAAGTCACAGAGTCAAGTACTCAAAAGTTAGGAAGTCTGAGATTTGAGGCTGCTTGCAAATGTGTTTTCGACGGTGCAATGGCAAAAACCAGAACTCTGATATGAGAGCCAACCTGGCTACATTTCCCGTACCGATGCATGCGTGTTTCCTGATGAAAGCAAATGAGGTTCAAAAAGTTTTCTTTTAAGCTGTCTCAGGCACCATGGCATGTTTTCACCTTCCCTTGCTCTGAGGTGTAGAAGGACGCCTTCGTTACGGGGTCTGCGGGAGTCCCATGCCAGGACACCACTGTGCTGCTGCTCTGACCGCGGCTGCAGAGCAAAGTTATTCTGGCACTGCTGATCTTTCGGAGGGTGGGAGATTTTTAGCAATTCTAATTGAAGAAGGTCCAGAAACATCAAAAGTCCTCTTTGGTTGCTGTGAACCCCCGGGGTCATCCCGGTATGCCAAAATCAATAGTACCCGCGCCGTATTGATTTTGAAATTTGAGATTAAAGCCAATCATTTTCTACTGCCGGCTGCCATCTAGAAAACCAAAGTAGGAATGAAAAATTCTCACCGAAAGAAAGAAAAGCAAAACAAGAAGAAAAGGGAATTGAGTTATGTATGTTCCTTTGTACGAAATAATCAGCTTTAACCAAGATGAGTTTTAGCTCTCAACACACTGAGCGCTAACAGGACTGTTTCATTATCATCCAGCCAATGATTTTGGAATGAAGGATTAACAACATCTTAAACAGATGCTTCCAATGAACTTCCAAAAATATATGGGATGGGTTGTTTTTTTTTTCTCTACTAGGGATTAGAAGGCTGTACAGTAATTAGTTCTGAAATATTTTGGCTGGATTACTGTGTACTGCTGTATGAAGGATATGTAACTATCTCTCACTAGTCTGGCTAATACATTCCATTTTGTATTTCAAATTCATTTATATTGTCTGTGGATTTGCTAAAAGTATAAATAGAACAAAATCCCAATTTTCATTTGCTAGGAATTTGTCAGTGCACATTCTTTTGAGAACCATCTCAAAGAAACAACTTTTTTTTTGACAGTATACTGTAACATCGCAGAACTAAAGCTATGCCTTGCGTTTTCTGAAGTGGCCCCCAGTCTTGCATTGGCAGTTTTGAGGTGTTCAGCCTTGGCCAAGTTTGCAGGAGGACAATGATTTTTCTTGATGAAGCCCTCAGGAAACACGATGACTTGAAAGACTATTAGCTTTTTGCCTGCACCTCAGTGTTTGCACGAGGGTATCTTTAGACCCATTTTCTGAAGTGGTTGAGCATCCAAACAGGTTGATCAGGAAACCCAGCTCGAGGTGGGACCACTCAATGCCTCTCAAGAGCAGCGACTGCTTCCTGCATACCAAAATCATAGAATCATGGAATGGTTTGGGTTGGAAGGGACCTTAAAGACCATCCAGTTCCGCCCCCCTGCCATGGGCAGGGACACTTCCCACCAGCCCAGGTTGCTCCAAGCTGCATCCAACCTGGCCTTGAACACCTCCAGGGATGGGGCAAGAGTGTCTGAAAGCCAAGTTGGAGAACATTTCTGGTGCAAAGACCTGTCAAATCAGTAGTTCCTGATTGGTATTTCTTTCTTTGGGATGTACAGGCTCAATGTAAGAGTACTGACATGGGCGAGGGGCCATTCACCTCTAGGCAGCTATGGTTTAGCAGAGCTCCATGTAGAAATCTCACCCATTCACGGCAACTGGCTGGAAATGAAGTCTATTGGCCAGGATTCACTTGGAGAAATTAGTCAGCAAGTATTTTGAGTTGCAAGACTGAGAAAACCACTATGCTGCTTACAGGCAAATTAAAAACCAGAAAAAAAAAAAAAAGCCCGTAATTCATCAAATAAGTGATTCATAATGAATTATTAGCTCTTTCCTATTGGCTACTGTG
This sequence comes from Anarhynchus alexandrinus, assembly GCA_008711295.1. NCBI lineage: Eukaryota > Metazoa > Chordata > Aves > Charadriiformes > Charadriidae > Anarhynchus > Anarhynchus alexandrinus. Next base: position 160,943 of record VUYV01000238.1, on the reverse strand, counting down.
CATCATCAGGGTCTAGAAGCAGACAGGGCTCGGGAAGATTGTAAATCTCATTAACAGTCAGCAGACATATGGTCTTGAGGGAGAGGAGGGGGAATCCTCTGCTATTTCCTCCAGCAAGGTTCCCATCTTGCCTGGGTTGCAGCATCTGATTCCCGCCTGCGTGTCACGCACAGTGTCATATAGAGATGTACCAGCGTGGCTTCGTTTCCCACTGCCCATCAAAATGCCAACTTCTCTTCCAGTCAAGACCAGCAGAGCTCCCCTCAGCTGGCTGAAACCCCAACAGCTGGGCTCTCTTTAGGAACAAGAGAACCCCGAATTTACCCTCCAGGAGCATGACAAGAGGACTAATGTCATGCTGTTATTTACAATTCCACTACAAATTGAGTGTGTTTTGTCCTCAGAGAGTATTCGTGTCCAAGGACAAAATCATCATCTGCCAGATGCCAATAAAGTGAGCTCTTCTCATGCACGATACTCTGTCTTGATACTGCCAGTCCCCGTATTTCACTCCACTCCAGCATTAGCTGTTGTTGGTCTTGGTTGCAGCAAGAGAAAGAGCGTGAAATATTCACAACAATACCCCTTTTATTTTCCAGGTCAACCTATCATTCGGATTCGGCAACCTTCGAAGAAGATGAAAGCAAAGTATCTTTATGGTGTAGCCCAGAAGAATTTACAGTCCAAATGAACCAATTTCGAGGAGCAAGAGAAGGGGGCTTGCGAGGTCTTAGCCGTTACATTTCTGCATTCTGCTGTCTTGGAGTAAAATGTAATATTTATAGAAAGGAAAGCTGTGTACATTTAGACTGACATTTGGAGCCAACCTTCTTGTTTCTAAATATTCATGAAGCAAGTAGACTGTGAGCATCTCCACAGTGAGCAAAACACTCCTTCAGTGTATTTTCCACATAATTCTCTTTTGCATTTATTATGTTTCCTGTATTTTTGTCGCTTGAAACGTCTGCTCTTCATTACATGGGTTCTGAGGGATGGAGGTGTGTAAAATTGGCAATCTGCTGTAGTGAGACACAACGTGCGCTCGTCCTGCGCACGGTCCTCTGCATCCCCCTGCTTCAGCTGGCGCTGTGCCAAGCACCAGCTCCCATGTGCTGCGCTGTTTGCATCTGCCGCCCAGCGTCGCCCTCCATACCGCTCCGCCGGCATGACCTGCCTATCTATTGCCTGAACACCCGCCGAAAATCTGCTTGTACCCACCCTGGAGGGAGGTACAGCAGCTGTTCTTCAGCCGGGTGACAAACCAGAGGTATTTGCTCCTTCTCACTGCAGGATTGTAAAGGGGTTGGGGAAATTTAGGATAAAAAAACCCCAAAAAGATGGGAAGGGGAGGGAGGTGGAGGGCAGGAGCACCTTGCCACCCTATAATATGATCGTCCCCCCCATCTTACTCATGATATCACAGACTGTGGCACGGCAACACATCCCGATCTTGGGCAGATTTGCCTTCCCTCCTGCGCTGCCATCACCACCACCCTCTCCGAATTTTTCCTCGCTCTGTGACATCCTCTGAAGTGGCGCGGTACCCGAGATGAAAGCGCAGCATGGCCTGGTGCAGGAGCACTGCCCTCTCCATTTCATCCTTTCTTCCTCCCCTAATAGCCCCCACCACTGTCACCCTTTGCTGGCCACTGACAGCCGCAGACAACCGCCCGCTCCGAGATCTTATTTCGGAGGTAATAGCTAATTTAGTTCCTTTCATGGTGAGTGTAGAGCCAGGTTATTTTCCCCCTCTGTGCTTCGCTTTGCTTTTAACAACATTGAATGTCAGCTGCCATTTTTACCGTTCTAACTCAGCCCCGGGAGCTCCGGCTCTGGCTCGACCGCAGCTCTTCGCTGTTGGACGTGAGGAAGACTGATAATTCAGTATGGCAAAATAGGATGTGGAGCCAGCTGAGCTGCATGGCACAGCAACCTCCCCTTCCTTCCAAGGCACCTCTGAGGGTTAAAGCTGTGTTTTAATAGCACGTAAACGTAATACATGTGGGCAAGGTACCTCTGCAGAGAGTGCCTGGAGCGGCTGGGTGAGGCAGACCAAATAAAAAGGTTAGGAAAGTCATTTCCCACTGCATCCTTGGAGAAAGGATCTTTCTAGAGGCTGAACAAACCCTATGCGCAGTCCTTGGTGCCTCCAGGGAGGCTCTTGCCACTTCTGGTCCCTGGGGAACACCTGGGTGCCTGGAAAAAACCCACCGTTCCCCGCAATGCTCACTTGGTCCTTCATCACTTCGGCTTCTGCAGAGCCACTCAGGTCCCAGCAGAGATCTGGCCAGTCCGCCCTGCTGTGAAAAAAACGTTAGTTTTTTCCTACCATTTGTTCCCTAATGTACTGGGCTCTCTCTGTGATACTTCAGGGGTTTCTTTTTGGTTCAGGATCTGGCCAAAAGCTTCAGGCAGCTCTCCTCTCCATATTTTCATGGGTCTGTGCGATGTGGGTGCCAGTTACAAAGGGTGGGGACCCTTCCCTGGAATATCTCATTTATCCAGGAGTTCTAACCTTCTCCTTAATCCTATTTCCCACCGGCAAACCCAAAGGCCAGCCTCGCTGCTCTGTGTTTCCCTGGGATGCCCCCCGAGCTTGATTTAAAGATTACCCTTGCCCATCTCCCTGCTGCCCGGGCTGAACCAAGGATTTGGTGGCAGCTCAGGGCTGGGGCTTCTGGACACTTTGTTCTGCTCACGAACAAAGAACAAAATAATCTGTTTCTCTTTTCCCTTTTCCTTGGTTGCTCGTCTCTGCAGGCTTCCTGCGTCTGCTGGGTTTGGAAAGGTCTGTGGTTTCAGTTTTCCCGCGTTCACCATGCCTGTCCCATCTGTCACGGGCTTTCGCATTTACCCTGGCAGGGCGTACGCTCTTCTCCATCTTCTGTGCTTGGGAACAGCCTCTACTTTTCACTTTTTTTTATTTATTTATTTATTTTTACTTTTTTACCTCCTTGTGGCTTGCGAGCGTAGCTTCCCTCCAGCTCACGAGGAAATCAAAACACCCAGAGACCTCAAAATCCTTCACAAGCACAGAACTTCTGTCCACCCATTACCACTACTCACAGATGATTATTATTTTTCTTTTTTTTCAGCACTGAGTCTGGTTTATATGTACATATATTTGACCTCAGATGGATTATTGCAGCGAAAAGAGTAAATAATGCAGCGGTGAATTACAAAAATGAATACCTTAAGTTGAAACATGCCTTAGCACAGCCCTATCAGCATCACCGCTCTGTAATGTGAACGGCTGTGATTTATGACCTTCTGATAAAGATATCCTGATGGAGAAAAGATGCAGTTATAAGTAGGCAGGAGAGATGTCGCATAGTTTATGGGTTTTGAACTTTTATTTTGGTGCTAGAAACATGGATATAAAAGGCTATTTATCAGAGCCGGGCAGAAAGTGAAGATATTTTCTGATAATTTTAACGTATTACCTCAAAACATTGCTGAAAAAGTTTGGTTTTCCAGCAAGAAATTTCTGACCAAGTTGTAGATATGTTTTCTTCCAAAATATTTCTATTTGTTCCTATTTATTCTGCCTCTGACAGCAAGGATTGCTGCAAAATGCAATTTTTTACTCTCAACGTATAGGACTATATATTGATACGTTTGGAAGATGAAGACGTTGGAGCCTTTAGGCCTAGATGTGATAAATTGGGACTGTCTAGGGTGAGATAATTACAAACCAGTTGCAGTTATCATTGGTGCTCATTGAAAATCTAGGGTGATTTACATGCAAGACTGCTGGGTTAGGTTTCAAGAACGTGAACAAGCTGGATTGACAAATTTGTTAAATCTGCTTGAGAAGCACAGTTTAAAATAATAACAATAATTAGTAGTAATATAATTGATCTATTTTGTTCTGTGCATGACAGGAATTCACTTTAATTTGAACCAGCAAATTAAAGCAACATTTAGCATACTAAACAATATTGCTCATGAAAATGTCTATTTATATCTGCCAATAATTGTTATCTAACTATGAAGTATGCAGCAGATTATACAGTAACCTTGCGGTGCATCAGAGAAAGGAGATTTAAATCACTGAAGAACAGCTGAAATTTTCCAATAAAAGATACCGTATCTAAAACATCAAGACGGTTCACTGCAAAGCAAGTCAGCAAATAACCCACCACACCTTGTACAAGAAGCGATCTTGTTATTTGTGTGCAAGAGGTTAAAAGGAATTCAGCCAGATGGCCAAACTGGCATTCTCACTGGTATTTGTTGTTTGGAAATGAAATAAATTAAACCTGGAGGTATAGGGGGAGGATGGATTGCCAAAAAAAAAAAAAAAAAAAAAAGAGTCAGTTTGGGGGAAAAACAGTCTTTGAAAAATGAAAGTAGAGGAAGTTGTAGCATGATCCTGGGAAAACAAGATGGACCACTCCTTTTTTTTAGCTCCTAGAGGATTTTAGAGAGAAGTAGCAGGCTTTTCCAACTGGCTGTATCAAGACACAGAATCATAGAATCATAGAATGGGTTGGGTTGGAAGGGACCTTAAAGACCATCTAGTTCCAACCCCCTTGCCATGGGCAGGGACACCTCCCACTAGACCAGGTTGCTCCAAACCTCTATGACTTTGCTCTGTCATTCACAGTTGGATTATAATACCCCAGAGAAAGCAGAGCTGTTTTTCTGGAAGTGATGGTGATGTTCAAGCCTGAATAGAGAGATAAGGCTCGATAAAAGTGGCAGCTTGCTCGGGGCCAGGCTTGTCCTGTACCTTGAGGAGCCCTTTCACCCCGACCTCCACGTTGGTGCTCAGGTCCAAATCTTGGCCAGCTTCTGGGAGCAGCTCCGGAGGGCAAGCAGAGGAGGTTGACACGCGGGCTTTGCAAGCTGTGCCAAAGCCACCCCATGCCTTGCTTCTTTGGAGAAGACGGAGTGTTTCTCCTCCTTCCTGCCTAGAGAAGAGGTTTTGAAGAGATCCCATTATCTCCCTTGGCCTGGAGGTCACTGTGTCCAGCTGGAGCAATCACTCCAGCATGAGCAGATCTATCAGCTGTGATGCCCCCAAGAGCTACTGTCCTGCAGCCCCTTGGTGACCATGCAGTGCTGTCCCTCTTAACAGAATGTGTCTTTAATTGTCTGCTATAGCTAATTTCATTTTGTGAATCAAACCCTTGACCGCACTCTGAAGTCTTGTGCCTTCCCCACTCCCTTCCCTTATATTTGCCTCCCCCTGCCCCCATAGTCAGGACAGGAGGTCAACATCTACAGCGCAGATAAACTCTGTCTGAGGGGTCCTCTGCAGAATATCGACAGGTTGGAAGGGGGTTTTTATCTTCTTTTTCCAGCATCTGGCTACAAATCCCACTGCGACAGTAAGAGCCTGGGTGTTCACCGAGGGCAGTTGTTCTGGGTCACGTATTTTCATGCGCTGGGGGCCTCAGCAGGGGTGGTGGGGAGGAAGGCAAGCTCATTGCACCCAGGTATCTGCCACCTCCAGGTTAGCCAGGGTATGAAGGCAACGTGGGAGAGGATGCGGTGGGGAGCAGGCAGCCTCGCAGGCAAGGAGGACTTAAAAAACATACCCACTGCTTTGGCTGCCTCCCTTTCCCGTGCACATCCAGCTCAGAGCCCCAGACCTTACTTCTGGGACCCTTTCAATGCCGCTCTGCTCTGACAGAGAGTTATGACAACGCAGTGCTTTCCCGTGCAGGTAGAATAGAGGTGGAATTCACTGGGACACATTGTTTAGGAAAGACCTTTCTCCTCTCTCTACTTTCTTTACATTTGTAACTAAGCAGAGTTGCCCTGGGTTTTGCTGCAGGTCAATAAAAAGAAATCTCCATCACCGATGGCTTCTCAGAGTCAAACTTCTCCCTCGCACATGGGGTCTGGGTGAGCATCAGGGTTTTATAGTGATTTCTGATGTGCTGCGAGTCCGGTGATGAAGGTGTTAATCAGACTGGGGCAGCCACCCAGTTTCGATGAGATGCTGAATCCCAGCGGCTGAACCCGAGGAGCATGACAGGGCAAACTGGGGGGCAAAGTCTGTTGAGGTCAGAAACCAGTCTCCTCCTGACAGCTTCATCACATCTGACTCACACGTCTATGGTGTGGATGCCTCCAGGAGAGCTTCTCTCCCTCGGTACTCAGTGGAGTTGAGTCAATAAAGTTAATGGAGCTCAGAGAGGGACTCATCCAACCAAATGGGAGTTTTAATTTTTTTTCCTATTTTAGGAAAAGATGAATACTGTCATAGACTCCGCTGACAATAAGGGCCATCTGAGCTCCTGGCAGAGGATTTCCCCGCAGAGCCCGCATCCAGCCCAAGGCATCCCAGCCTCGTGGATATGCTGAGAAAGTTGTTTCTAGCTTCCAGACCTGGTCCCTGCTCTGTGTCAGGGTGAACCTGTGTTCAAAACTGCCAAAACTGAAACCATCATTTCAAGCAACCGACGACTCCTAGCCTCTCTGCTGTGCTCTAGGGAGGCTCCCCTGCAGTGCTGCCTCCAGCTCTGGGGCCACCAACAGCAGAAGGACATGGACCTGTTGGAGCAGGGCCAGAGGGGGCCCCGAAGATGCTGCGAGGGCTGGAGCACCTCTGCTGGGAGGACAGGCTGAGAGTTGGGGGTGTTCAGCCTGGAGAACAGAAGACTTCTGGGAGACCTTATTGTGGCCTTCCAGTACCTAAAGGGGGCCTACAGGTGAGCTGGGGAGGGACTTTTTACAAGCGCATGGAGTGATAGGATGAGGGGGAATGGCTTCAAACTGGAAGAGGGGAGATTTAGATTAAATATTAGTAAGAAATTCTTGACTGTGAGGGTGGTGAGCCCCTGGCCCAGGTTGCCCAGAGAAGTTGTGGCTGCCCCCTCCTTGGAGGTGTTCAAGGCCAGGTTGGATGGGGCTTGGAGCAACCTGGTCTGGTGGGAGGTGTCCCTGCCCGGGGCAGGGGTGTTGGAACTGGATGGTCTTCAAGGTCCCTTCCAACCTAAACCATTCTATGACTCTATGATTCCTGGACCCCAATTCAAAGCCTGTTAATGTCCATAGGGGTCCTTCTACAGACTTGCCTGATCTGTGGATGAGACCTTGAAGGCTCCAGCTAATTCCTTTTTCCCCTGCATGGCACATCATAATGTCCACCTTGCTGAAGGGAAATGCCTGGCTGGAACAGTCAAGATGATGCCCAAGGGTGAGCTTGAGAGGTACTGACAGATCTCCATGGTGCATGTCATACTACACCTGGCTCCCTGCTTCATTTTAATAAGTGACTTGGTTTCATAGGGACTAATAATAACTGAATAAACTATTTAATTTTGCTGATTAATTAGCATAGGGAAAAGATCTGACCTTGCTCTGGAGGTAATAATATTCCTCTTACGCCACCAGGAGAGGATGGTTTAATTCTGTGACCCCAGAGCAGCTCAATCATTACTGCATGTTGAATATGATGGTGAAATCCTCTTTCCTGAGGGGAATATGGATGACCCTGGGTGAGCAGAGCACACAAAAAAGGAATTATCTGTTTTATGCAATCAGTAGATCAAGAGATAATAACAGTGCAGAAATGTCATGAAGTACATGCCTGTCTCCATGTACATTAGCCATCCACGTGCCAAAAAGTTAGGATTGGAGGCATCTGGTCTGTCAAAAAAGCGGAGTTAAAAGAAAAGCAGAGAAAACTTTGCCTTTTGTTCTTGGATGATCAGAGTGAAGCAGCTGGGGATGAAGGGATGAGATGCTTCTAAAACAACGTGAGGTAGCGGCAGGGCATGGAGTCTGTGCTCCTGCTGTTTGGGACCCTGTCCGAAGCCCTTGGATTGATTTACAGCCCACTGACCTCTCCTGGGTGTTTTGCTGACCCAAAATGCCTGCAGATAGATGGAGGAACACAGACTGCTCCTCAGTTTTTGGTTGAGTTTTAGTTGTGAACCAGAGGGCCTCCAACACCTTCTTCTGAAGTATTTGGTGCTGGCAATATTTTTTTGGTGGCACCTCTCCTAGTCATAGGGCTGGCGGTGGCCATGGGTTATTGCTGGCTGGTTACCACAAGGCCAGTCCTTCAGGTACTGGTCCCAGGGAGCTCTTCCCTCCCTCAGGTGGTAGTCTACAATTAGAGATGAGGTTATAAACCCAGGCACCAGCATGATGGGCTGCATATGCACCCTTGGGAAATTAATTCAGAAACTGCAATTGCAATTTCATCTCGTACTTCTGTCTTTCGTTGTCTTTCCATAAGACCAAGAAGAGTTTGGTGGCGAGTGCCTCTGATTCCTTCTTCTCTCTTTTTCTACAAAGACATTTACCTATGCAAACTTCTGCTCTAATGCCCATTACCCATCTGTCACATCATCCCGTTATCCCTGCATGGAGTCTAGTGGCTTTGGCTTCTGCAGGACAGCTCTTTCCATTTGAGGGTCAAAGAGGCTGAGATGCCACCATCATCCTATTTTTCTAAGGGCCACTTTCCTAGTCTATCATAATACACAGAAGTCGCTGGATGCCTTTTTCTCCTCTTCTATCATAACACAGTGATAATGGATGCGTTTTCAATATCTCATCTGACGGTACGTTGGTCCCTAACCAGCCCTTTAGACCCGCTACAAGATTCTTGTAATAAATTCAACACTAGAGCCGGCGGAAAACATCTCAGACAAATGTTGTGGGTTTTTTTTCTCCATAGGAAAATGCAGTCGGACTGAAATCAAAACATTTTGAAGGAAATGTGTTGATTTTGACTGGGAAGTATCAAAACAGAATGTTTCAACTTTCTCGTTTTGTTTTGACAGTATCGAAATGTTTCATTTCCATGAGGTAAAAACATTTGGGGTTGATTTTCTCCTAGTTTAGTTTTGACTTTCACTTTACATGAAAACATTTTCTTTTGTCATCAAAAGCCCGAATAGAAGCTGGTGTAAGTGTCAAGATACCGCCAATGGAAACACTTTGGTGTTTCGGGTGTCTTGCTGCTTACAGCTCAGCTGCCCCCGAGCCAGCCTCAGTGCCCTCCTTTCTGCTGCCCAGCCCCAACCCACTGCAGTCACCAAACCAGAGCAGCAGAAATCCATTCAAACCCACTGCTGGAGTCAGAGCTGAAGAGAAGCAACCACAAGGGGCTTCAGGGGCCTTCCAGCCCAACTCAACAGGCAATATGTTTGCTCGCGTGCTGGGTCTTCGCTGCTGACCCTTTGCTGCTGTAATCCCCACCCTGTGCTGAAGCTTTCTAGAAATCATGAAAAGTGTGGGGCTGGAGCGAAACCACGTCTTCATTTCTCACCTTACTGTGCTTCAACCACCATTAGCAGCTTTTGTTACTGGAACGAAGGAAGGAAAAAATGAGGAAGGAAAAGTGAAGACTTGCTGGTGAGGTCTGAGACGGGATACAACAGCAGACTAAAGAAAACCATTAAAGCAAGGTAGCATCCTTTTGAGGATGGAACTGGATAAAATGACTCCTCTTCCTCAGCCTAACCGTAGCACAGGCTGGAGCACGGAGAAAATTAGTAGGGAGCTTGAAAAGTCCCAAGCATTAAAAGATGGGTCCGTTTTCTCTTCTGCTTTCCCATTTGCTTGCTGCTTTCCCATACAGCTTTTCCTCGGCATTTGGGGACATATCTGCCTCTTGTGCAGTGTTGCGACTCAAAAAAAAAAAGGGTTTTCTTCTGAAGTGGCTTGTTTTCTATATCTCAGCCACGTCTGAATGACCTGCATTACTTTAGGTAGAGGAGATGAGGGTTAAAGGACCAGCAAGCTCATGCTACAACTCTGCTTTCAGTGAGGGTATTGCTCCTGTGCCTCTTTCTCTCTTCCACTTCTGGCTTTTTTAGGAGTTTTAGTGTTTCGAAGACTGCATTCTTCCAGCAGCTTAGGTTAAAGCTGGCAGAGAATGTAACGTGTCCTTGGAGAAAGAAAGATCCCATAAGCTTTTCTTCTGTGAAACGTGAAGGGTTACAGGGGAGTGAGCGACCGCATGCCTGCCAGCGATGGGAGGGAGGATGGGTGCTGGTTTCGAGTGGAAAAACTCCCCAAACCAGAAAGAAACAGGTCAGAGGAGGGCAGGGAGTGGGGATGGGGACCCCAGGATAACAGATAAGGTCCCTTATCCCAAGCCCAAAGAGCACAAGTACAGCTTCTTCGCAGAGACAAAGCAAATCCCCCAGTACCTGGAGGCTTGCCCACCGTTAATTTAACAGGTCTTGCTCAGCCCCTCATCCCACACGGCTGAGACCAAGGGGTCACATGGAGTGTAAGTGTTTTATGAATACATTAAGAGTGCAAGATTGGATGGAGTCTATTAAACAAGCCCAGGCCCCAGTGTAATAGCCTCTCTCCGCCGCAATTAAAAGTAAGTTCGTTCTCTGCACAGTTTCGGTTGTGCAGTTGGATCCGATCCCTTGGCCTCTCCGCTGCCGCCCACCATGGGATACAGCGTCTCCAACAACAGTCTTGGACAAATCACAATAAAAACCCACATCACTGGGTTCAGAAAGGGGAAAAAAAGAAAGACAAAGAGAGAAAGAACTGGGCCTGGGGGCGGGAGGGGAAACCGACACCTCATCGAGCTGTTATTCTGGTCCTGGTGAGAGCCCAAGATCATTCTTAGGAGCCCTCAGAAGTTCATAAACACCTTTATTTGTAGTTTCCAATTTGACTTTGTTCAAACTGGAGGGTATGAATGTGTTCCTGTCGCTAGCTGCTGATTCTGCTACTTCTCCAAAAAGAAATGGCTTTGCCTTTTTTAGTGCGTGCCTCATAAAATAGGGATTAAGAGCATTTTTTTAAAACACAGTTTTTGTAATAGTGCAGCCCCAAACCCCTTCAATCAGCAAACTTTAGCACGACTTGACAGACTAAACTGCCATTCCTTAACCCACAGGACAAGAAGTGCCATTTGCACATGGTTGAGTGGCGAGCAAGAAAGATTCATGTCGCCTGCTAATTGCCTTTGGCTCTGCGCCACCGCACAAACACTTCAGCACCGACTGCATTTCTGTTCCCGATTCCATCTTGGTAAATGTCTTTTTCTGTATTTCAATGACTCAGTAGTGCGCGTAGCTGGAATTCTTTCAGAAAGGTGGGCAGGGAAAGGACAAGTGGCTATTGCTGGAAAGGTACGGGTAGGAAAAGTTCTCCAGCAACGCCTGTGAATGCACCAGGAGCTGAGAAGAGACCTCCTGGGCACAAAGCTCACATTGAAACCTACTGTGAATGTCTCTGGGTCTTCAGTTCTTCACATAAAAGCAGTGCAAACAGGGCATTAATGTGGAAAGAGCACTTTTAACTGTGACATGGAAGAACTTCTACCCTCAGCCATGTCTCCCAGTGCTATCGGAGGTACCTGAACATACCTGAGATGTCCACACAAGGTTTGGAAAAAGGGCAAAGGAATTATGAAAGGCACGTGCTTTCCTTAAGTGTCTTTCAGCAGCCCAGGGTGGATACCTGAGGTGGACACTCCTTCATTGTCCCCGGGCATCTCTGTGGGTGACTGAAACCGTCCATCCGAGTCCCTTTTCTGCCTGCAGATAGTACCCCAAATCAACCAAAAGCTAAGCCAAGTTTCAGCTATGCCTTGTTCCCTACCTCTGACCCCTCAGAGCTAGGTTGGGGATTGTAGAGATAACTCCACCAGCCTTTGTCCACTGTGAAGAGCACTGCATAAAAAAAGCCGGGGGAAATGAGCAATTCTGGGCTCTGGGCCAGAATCTGCAGCAAATAATACAAATGAGGATTGTGAACGTTCAGACTAGCCAAAAAGCACTGACCGGCCCTCCTTGGAACCAGGGAGAGACGGGCAGGAGCCCACCTTAAGGTTCATTCAGTGGAGAGAAAGATGAAGATGTTGGCAATGGGATGAATGACGTGGTTGTCCAATGAAGCCAGGCAGGAGGCCAAGGTGGGGATGCAAGGAGGTAATGAGCTTCTTCACTGCCAGACTCTGCAGTCCTCACAGGACAATCCTAGTATTTTATGCACTTTTTAAATTCTACAAATAACTTTCCAAAGAGAATTGAAGTGCTTGGCATGACTCTTCCTGAAGAACCACACTGCATTTCCAGTTATCTGCACAATCTCCTGTAGAGCCACATGACAGCAACTGTAGTCATTGATAAACTTAATCTGTTCCTTTCTCCGGGGCAGAATCCTGTAAATAAGTGAGATTCGTTTCTCTCTCCTCCTCTTTGTTTTGTCATTCTTGTGGACAGGATGATAGATTTTGATTTCCTGTGTCCTTCCTTTTCATTGATGGTCTTTTGTAAAGAAATATGACTGGCATGAATTTTTCTTTTAATGGACTTAACTGAAAAGATGGCAAATGTCACGACTTGAAGTACAGGTTATGAAGCCTGAATACACTCGCATATGTACACTCCTAACAATTCAAAATATATGATTATATAGCAACAATAAGCTTTGACGGTAATAGCCTAACATTGACTCTAAATACTGGTTTTGGTATATTATGTGCTATGTAGCCTGCAGGCAAAACAGCACATACCAGCCTTAAACCAGGAACAATCAGGATTTGACAAGTTTATTTAAATCCATGGAGGATGCAATCAACCACAAATGCTCTGAAGATAATGTCAAGCTGAGGGATGATTTGGGCTGGGGAAAATTCATGGCGAGAACTGAACGCTGTCTCCCCATGGAGGACAGCTCAAGCTAAAGCCCCATATGCTGAGCAGACAGAGCTGGACCTGGTCCACCAAAAAAACCCAGCATCATGGGAACCAGGCTTCAGTCTAAAGTTCCGGAGCTTTTCAGCTATGGGACATGCTGGGACATCATGGGACAGCACGAGCACTGGGTGGTGGTGGCAGTGTTTGTGGTCACTCACCGTTCCAGGAAGAACTGCAGTAGTTGGAGCATTCATTGAGAAGTGGGGAACCTGACACGCACGTCCTTCCCAGCAGGTTTCACTGCCACCACTGCCCACTTCTCATGTCCGATGAGCCCTTCTCGATGCTCCTCAGGGTCCTCTTGAACTTCATGTGATGGACTGAACCACTGACCTGCTGTCTCCTGCCAATGTGTCTAACAATGAAATGGGAAGTAGGAGCACTGCTCAAGAAAGAACATGCTTTGTGTTTTAGGGCCAGATCACCGTCTTTTAATCTGAGAGTATTAGATGAGAGATGATCCTCTTATTCTCACCATAAATTACTTTGCACATTGTCACTTCCAGCTCACAGCTTGCTCTCATTCGGGAGGATAATACAGAAATAGCAGGTGTCTCCTGCGGCCCAAAACCACTCTGTAGTTTTCTTACATTTCTGGGGAAAAAAACCCAAAATCAAGTGGACAGAGAGAGGTGTGCAATGGCATGAAGACTTCTGAGAGATAGGAGGACTAATGAGGAAAATTGTCAATCACTTGGCTGGACAGAGAGAGACTTCTCCATCCTGTGAAGGCTCCTATCAGGGATATGTCAGTGATAATAAGTCTTGCCTACATTACCGGGGACAGCCTGAAAATATAACTACACATCGGAGTAGGTCTCCATCCTGCTATAATAACTGGGACAAAATAAACAGTTCAGAGCGATACCAGTCTTAGAAAAGAGCTGGCTCTACCTCCTCGTTTAAACAGCACCAAGTCTTTCTTCATGCCTTTGACTAATTAGTATTGCGTCGAAACAGCTTGTTCAGCTCTTTAATGTGTTTCCCCTTATTTTCACAGGAGGATGTATTTCTCTCTCTTCTGGATGAAAACCTCTTTTAGGAGAAAAAAAAAAAATCTACAAATGCCTCAATTCTCTGCTTTTTTGTAACTGCTTACGAAAGAAAAGAGCTTTTATAATAAGCATAAGAGATTCATGCATAAGAGAACACAGATTTCATCTGTGAATATCTGCTTGGAAATGGTCTTCGGAGGCATATCAGATCTATTCAAATCAGGTATCAAAACATTGTGTGCTGCACGCAGCCCAAGACACAGTGGGCAGGGGAAAGGGCCAGATCTGTGGTGGTAACATTCACTGAGAGCTAACGAAAGCGTTCTCTGAGAAATCATTTCTGTATGTAAAATGCAGCTACGGTTTCCCGTGACTGATTTTCCGCTTTTTCTTCCACCTAATAAAACTCCTGAGAGGGTTAGCCAGGCACAGCTACGGCATTTCCCCAACTCACACCAACAGGGTCTTTCTGGTTAACACTTTGCCCCAAGCAAAAGACAAAGTGCATAATGCCTTTTGACTTTGTCATCTTCTCAAAAATAGCCTGGGCTTCTCATTTTCAAATGCTGGTCCCTCATCGGTGCTTTACAATTAGCCCTTTTGTGTCTGATGTAAGAACCTCCTGGGGGCAGGTGATAGGAAGAGATTTCTCCTTGGTGTCCTTACCTCCTCTGCCATGCAATGACTTTGCCACGTGTCAATGTCAAAGGAGAACTGGGCTCAGTCCCTCCTGAAGTCCTCTTACACAACCTCCCAGAAGTCAGAGTAGGCTCTGTTTGTGTTTGCAGGTGCATCTGCAAACTCTCGAGTCGTTGGGGGATACAGAACAAATACATTCATCTGAGAGGGAAACCAAACAAATGAGATAATCGCTCGCTTTATTTGTGGAAACGCAAGATAGCATAGCTGGCATTAGGAGCACAGCTGCTCACCTCGCCAGCAGGAATAATCATCCTCGTTGAGGAGGCATGTCAACGCAGAAGGGCAGATGTAGAGGTTGTGAGCTTCACTGCCACCCTCATCTGTCTTGGATGACTGCAGAAATGACAGGAGACACTACGAGGGGTTACAGCCAACGTCTTTATCCTCACAGAGGGGATCGAAATTGATTACTTCATTAGCATCACAAGACCCTTGCAGCATTATGGTTTGGTTTGGTCTTTCTTTCTTCGGAGGCTCCAAGAGCTGCTGTGACTCACTTGGTCTCCGCAGACTGTGAGGAAAGTCGTGTTTAAAACTGCAGCAGGAGGGTTACCTGGGAGAGAGGATTTCGTGCCAGAGATGAAATGCAATGTGTTCATAATGCGTTGTGCGGCCCCTCAGACTCTGCCGTTGCTCTGCAGAAGACAGCAAACATTTCCACTGCCAGCTGGCAGAGCGCTCCCGGAGGGAAAGCAGACACTCTCCTAATCCTACCCGATGTAGGAAGGCTGAGTGTAATCTGTGTGCATAGACGCAACATTACACTAGCTGAGATGAAGACATGGACGTTCAGATGATCGCTTGATAGAAGGTCAGAGGCAAATCCTTGCGCATTCATGGCCCAGGCTTGGAGCTACCAGTCAATCCAGCTTGGACACCTGTGATGTCTGGGGTGGAGGACAAACCCACACACTCGCAGCCTTTCCTAATTTGTTCCCCAACGCTCCCACTGTGGTTACACTTACTCTAGAGCTTGGCAATGAGTCTTCTACCACCCAAACCTGTATTACCACTGAAAACGCTACTGATGGAAATCAGGGAGAGATGCTCCAGCAGGCTGAGGCTTAACAAGAGAAGCCCCACTACCAAGAAGGTTGCAAGGAAATGCAATGCTGTGGAGAGGTTTAAAAAAGAAGCCAATGTGGTAGAGGACAACCTCCACCCAGGGCTGCAAGAGCAGCAGGTTCTCATCTCTTGTGCTTTCAGATTTGCTCTCAGGGCCCTCAGCTCCTCTCCAACCAAGCCCATGTGAAGGAAGATCCTTAGAGATTTATAGGTTGGACAAGTCTAGGCAGATGTTTTTCAGCTATGTCAAAGGACACATCTGGGACAGCAGGGTGACTGCCTGCCAGTTCTCAAATCCTCATTCCAAGCACTGGAGGTGCAGAGTTTCTCAGAGAAACCATTGTCAGAATTTGTTTAACATGAATGAAACTGTATTTTTTTCTAATCTCGTTCATATCGATCCCTCCTATGAAACGAAAGAACATATAATCAGCTTTTCTATATATCACAGGCTGTTAAAGGTCACCCAGATATCTACATCAAGCCAAAATATGAATTATGGCTAGTATTTCAAACCTAAAGACAGAATGCATCTGTTACAGACAAGGACAGAGAAGAGCAGGATGTTATCAACATATTTTTAGATTTATGGGCATGGCAGAGAAAAGCCCTGAACAAGCACCCAGTGCCTACCTAATTTAATGGACCCTACTTTTCACCTCTCTTGATGGAGCTAAGTTGAGTTCCGTAAGCGTCGCATCATGAAGTGGTTTTCCAGACCTAGATGCTTTGAGAGCGGATTTGCTTGAATTTGCTCTCTACTTCTTGTTGATCTTGAAGCAACGATTGTCAAAACCCAATACAACACACCAAGGCATCTGAGACAAGAGGTGCTCCCCAGCCCTCCCTGATGTGACCCTTGTATTGCACCGAGGGCTCCAGTGGCAAAATTCTGTGGTCTTGTTCTGAGAACTTTGGGAGAATTCATCACCCCTTCATTTCACATTACCCATGTAGCCTCCAATCCCTGTTACCAAAACCATCATCTGTGCTAAAAAGCATGCTTTTTTGGAAGGTGAGCACTTGTGAGGAGGAGCAATAGCACACCAGCATCAGTCTTGATGTTGCAAGTTAGTGACACCCACATCTCAGGCTACAAATCTCACCCCTACCTGTAGAAAGGGTGTGAGAAATGGTCTTGTTCACTTCCAGGACTGTCCAGAGCCCTCCTTGCTGATTACCCAGGAGGTCCTTCCTAAATTCTGTTCTGATTTCCAGCCTCCGGTGCCAGAGTCAGACCCCTTTGTTCCCTCTGTGGTCAATGGAGAGAGGAGTCTTCTTGGGAATGAATTGGAGCTGCAGTCGGTCTGTCCTCACCACCAGCTCTGGACAAAGTCTGAAAAGATTCACCTTCCAGTCTGAGCACGAAAGGTTAAACGCCAGATGGTGACAGCTCCTAGTCCAAAGAGTTCATAAAGGCTGAGAAAGCATGGACAATTTATTAGTTCATTTTAGAGGAGGAAAATGGAGGCACTGTAATTAGAGCCCTTACATGATGACACTCTGAGAGTGGCAAAGCTGAGGAGTGAGGCATCTTCTGACTCCTGGATGAGGTGCCAAATACAGGAGGCACCTCTTTGGCCATGAATGCTGGGCTCCTCTTCTCCACACCCTGCCCCAAACATGACAGAATAGGGCCATAGGGCGGATATATTTTTACTCTAAGTGCTCTATTGTTCACCAAGAAAATTAGAAAGTGCTGGTTTTGGTAGCCAGAGTTTCTGGAGAGTCCTTGGGGTGGCTTTTGCTTCCTGATTGTACCTATGTACATCTTCTCTTGAGACAGGGCAGTACCACTGATATCTGCCAACCTTCCTGGCCGTGTACCTAGATTGCCTTGCAAGGAAAAAGAAACTCTTGTATGGCTAAGGTAAATTAAGGGGATTTCTTTTTCCAGATCCTTTTCCCTTTGTTTGTGAAGCCCACGTACATTTCCGAGGTCGTATTGCTGCGTATTTAAATGAGAAAGCCCTTCTTGGAGAAAACGAATGATGAAACACAGCACAGAGCTATGGGGCAGAATAGTGGGAAAGTAAAAGATCACTAAAACAGGCAAAAATTCAGTCCAGGTATGGCTCCAGGTATTAGCAGGTGGTAGGAATAAAAGAAGAAGAATGCAGAGATAAATGTGGTGCCTCCTGATGTATACAGATGAAAGCACACAGTCTGTATAGTGAAGTCAAGCATTTATGTCTGTCTGTTCTCCAGGAACTGTTGGAAAGATAGTTCTGCTTGTGTTTTGTTGAAATAGAAGCCAGACTGCATAAAAATCATTAGGAGCTGTGTTTTTTTTATTATCTGTGATTTTTTTCCTCTTGCTAATGGATCCCAGACCGTTCTAAACCAAACAATAATAGCTGCGGGAGAGCTGGAGGGATCTCTTCCTTTGCCAATGCTGAGCTATTGAGCATCTAATCATAACCAGGAGATGGGAACCAAGCCCAGAGCCCTTCGATGTCCAGTTCCCAGGAAGAAAGAAAGAAAGAAAAGCACCCCAAAGTGTCTGAAGGCAGTTTGGATCCAGCCATTTTCAATGGGATTCAAAGGTGTCCACACCTGTAAGACCATCAGGGCCCTTCCCGTTACACCTCTGGAGTAAGAAACAGGAAAGCTATGCTGGAGCAGAGCAATGGCCATGCGAAGTTTTCCACAGCAACCTGAGCTACAAATTCATTGCTATCCCTGGAAAATCCCACCTTCCTATGCAAGAATAAGAGGATCACAAAAGAAGAGATCAGAAGCTGGTTCAGACAAACAGAAGGACGTGGGTCCCCTTGCGTGCTGTCCATGCCAAAGGATGTGGTGACTTCTGAGAGCCCACATGGACTCAAGGGCAGAGGGGACAAGCTCACAGAGGAGAAACCCATGAACAGAGAGAGGAACTACACCCAGACAATGAAGCCCCTGCTGTTGGACTCTGAGGGAGTGTTATCTGGCTCAGAAGTCATTTCACATTGAAATAGATCCATCACCCAAACAGACTGTAATCTGCTGCGGTCTAGAGAGATGATTATTAGGAGTACAGGCTCTCTCCCTCTTCCCGGTTGGCTCAGGTCCTCACAAAATCCACAAAAACTCCTATGTAGGTAGGTGAGATCCTTGTTTACTAGCCATTATCTTCACAGCCGGGACAGACCTGCTCTCCGATGGTCATAGCACCTCTTCCCGGTGAACGCAAGTGGAGTAGCCCCTTATTTTCAGTACATGGAAGGAATAGTTCTGCCAAGTAAATGCCCTTACGACTCATGCAGCACCACTTGCCTTGAGCGGAGTTCAAGCATTCATCGCTGCGCAGGGCGGAGGTCAGAGCCAGGAGGGGGACCCTGCGCAAGTAGGTCAAGAAGGCGAAACAAGCCTTGTCTCATCAATATGGAGCAAGGAGAAAGGCAGGTGGGAACCTGGGGAGCATCAAGGATTCACTGAGCGCTACACAACTGAGTGCTCTGCACAGAAGACAAGCAAATACTGATGGTTTCAGCAGGCTGAGAGCGATCATTTGGGGAGAAATGGGCACTTAAAAAAAGCTGGTTTCGGTCCTCTGTTAGTAAGGACCCATATTTCAGCGCTTATTCGGAGCTTGGCACCTGGAGGAGGGGAACGCCTGGGGCACACACGAGTATTTAGCTGGAGAAAAGACAAAATCTTCCATTTACCGCATCTCTGGCTTCTGGTGAGCCAACTGCTCCGGCGTTGTTTGTGTCCCTCTTTATTGACGGTGTATTAACCTCTGGGTGAAATGACAGGCCTCAGCAGCTTCACAGTGGCCTTTACGCTGTTTGCAGTGACTGCTAAATACCGCAGCAGATAATGTTATTTATTCAGCACGTCGCTAATGTTGGATTACAACGGGACCCCCGTCTGGAAATGGAGAGAACCCCCTGCAAGAGGCTGGCATGAATTCATTACGAATCAGTGCTGCTCGAATAAAGCATTTACGGAGAATATCTAAGCAGTGACCTTCATACAAAATGTATCGCATAACACTTTCTATTAAAATAATCATAAACACAGTAAGCAGTAAACAAAACAATCAAAATGTGTCTTGAAAATAAATGCAGAGAGGGAATGGTAGATGGAAGAGGGATTAAATTTCCATTTAGGTATTACAGGCAATGAAGGGTTTTTTTCCCTTTTTCTTTTCAAACCATGTTTCCAAAATCAATAACGGGGGGAGGGAAATGGTGTGATTAGTAACATGGTGAGTAATTGCACCAGTTTGTCACCGCTCGTGTTCAATGTTAGAGCATCTATTAAGAAAGGAGGCTGTTGGAACCAGCCCCAGTCAATATTTGTCCATACCACAGAAAAAAATCCTGCAGTCTGGCTAAATTCTGTAAGGTTTTTGATCAGACACTTTGCCTCTGCCAACATCTGTCCTTCTCATCATTATTAGACCAACGGGGCTTCAAGATCAAATCGCCGCCGCGCCAGATGACACACCTACAGGCAGAGCAAGGCAATGCCCTTCTGTGATCTACGTCAGGGGCAAACAGAGCTACAAAGCGATGTGCCAAAGGGCAGCCAAGCGAGATGGGGGACTGTGGCAGAGTCGAAGCTGAAGGAGGACACCCTTTCTGTCTTTTTGAGGTGCTACAAACGAAATCTCGCTTTAATTTGCAGGGGCAAGTCTTCCCGCTGTTAGCAAAGGTGATGCCCTGGAGGAGACGGTGACCTGCCTTATGGTTCCTTCGTGCATCATTGTAGAAATACCAAAGACCAGTGTCTACCAATAGTCCCAGGCATTACCGCTCACCACCAGATACAGTGGGCTGTCATTAAACATGGAGATCTCAAAAACATGCCTTGAGCAGGAGCAGTGGAGGATCACTGCTGCCATATTATCCAGCTCATGGGTCTTGTAGGAGCCTCCTTCAGCATCAGTAACCACCATGTGGTTTTACCAGTGCCCAGCTTGCTTTGATCTACTTAGAAGGCGTTCTAGCTTGAGGAGACCCATGAGCTGGTTTTCCCCGATTTTCCATATGTTTCTTCAAAATTTTCAATTCTTCTTTCCACACCTGTTCTACAGTCCTGCACACAACCGCACTCGGAATATCACGCCTGTAGTTGCTCCAGTCACTGCTTTTCCGCTGCCTTCTTTCTTCGGCTGGATGATACCCCCACCGGCTGGACATCCACCCCTTGCCAGGAGACCTGCAAAACCACAAGAAGGATTTCAGGACTGCTGTCTCAGTCCCCTCTCCCACGCTTATCCCACCAGTCTGAGTGCACTGAGGTTTTTTATTCTGCATCCACCTGATTTCTGTTCCTGCAGCTCCGCTCTGCCTTCATTTCAGCCTTCAACGTAATCCCTAGAAACACATTCATTTTCATCTCAGTCCTACCTAGATTAGCTTCAATCTCTGGCTACACAAGGAAAGAACAAGGAAGAACTGAGGCTCTAGAGACAGCCTTTTGTTAGAGGTTTTAATATATTTTGCAAGTTCCAGTTAAGTTTGAATTTCTCAATTTTCATTTTCTCCCTACGTTTCCTGACCTCCGTGTCACATCTCTCTTTGATGATCAGTCTTTTTTCTATCCTTTCCGCAGGTTCTCAACTTACTGCTAATATATTTTTAGAGACTGTTAGTCATCCTGTCATAGCTGGAATATTTTGCGGACGTATTTTCCTCATTATGTGTCAGACAACTTCCAGACTGTCTTCCAACTTTCAAGCCCTCAAGTTTTCCAGCAAGTTGCTAACAAGTTTCCCGAATTTCCTCAAGTTTGCCCTTGTGAATTTGAGAGCGTGCTGCATTTACCTCCTTCCCCTCCGATTTCAAATGACCTTCTCATGGTTAGTCACCGCAGTTACTTTCTATGACCAATTCATCAGCAGTAACCAGGTCTAAAATGGCGATGACTTTGTTGAATTGAATCCTGTCTGAAGAAACCTTATCACATCTACAGACCTGGGGTTGTTCTCCTGACCTCCTCTTTGTGCCAGGAGGTCCCAGGCTGTCCTCCACCTCTGGCTGCACCCCCAATGCCCACATCTTTCCCCCCATGAGGAGCACCAAGTGATGCTGTAGTTACAAAGCAGTGCCCATCACTTACCCACGAGCAGAAACGTTCACCCAGACCTTCACTGCCTTCTCTGTTTCTCACACCAGCTCCTCTGCTGCCATTATGTTCTCTCCTTTGCCCTCATCTGTAATAAAAATGTTAATTGTATGATCTCATCTAAGGGTTTTTTCCCCTTCTTTAGTGGCAATGCTCAATGAATGAGGCAGGTTTGACATTTGCTTTTAGACTCTCTTTTCAGCAATCCCATGTCACTGAATATCATTCACCCTAAGAAACTGCTTTTTTAACTGGGTATTGCCAATGAGTAACCATAGATGCTTTCCTTCTGATTAGCACTAATGAATCTAATAGCATGCTTTTATCAGTATTCCTTCACATTATATAGTTTATTGATGTACTTCGGTGCCTATTTGCTATAATGAAAACTATGAAATTGCGTATCTATCATGACTAAGTAGTGATGTAACTCAGAGCCAACTTTAATTGTTGATTCTTTCAGCGAGAAGGTGATCTTAGAAGCTATAACTACAAAAAGTCACAGAGTTATTTTTTTCCCTAATACATAACCCACTTTCCCATAAAGGTGGAAAATTCAAACTGATAAAGGAAAATAAATTTTCATATGCAGCATAATTAGTTGGTGGGATTTTTCACCGCAGAAAGTCATTCAGCCTGAGAACATTGCAAGATTAAAAAAGCTTGGGTGTTAAACGGGTAGTCAGAAGCCCACGGTTATTATAGCTATGGCCGAAAAGGGTTTGGAAGTGATACGGAGGTGCATATCTCAAGTTTGTTGCCATCTTCCAGAGATCGGGGGGAGTCTCAAGGTGGGGCAGGCAAATATCTAAAGGCTGAGGGTCTTGTACCACTTTCTAAAGTATCTGTGTCCTAAGCACTGTGAGAAGCAAGGTCAATGACTACCTGAGCACCTGACCTACCAAAGCTCGGATATCCCCGTATCTGCTGTTTAACTCCAATCCGGTGAACATATTTCCACAGGGAAAAAAAGCCTCAGTCATTTAAGCTGCCACTGCTGCATCCTCCTGTTTATAATGAAATAACTTCCGTTAGTTGTTAATGCATTAAAATGAATTTTTTATAATCCTTGTTTATGAGATGAACTCAGGTTACAGTGTTAGAACAAATGTAATAAAACAACCAGCACTTTTCAGAAAACTGCAGTTTCATCTTATCTATTTTACTTTACTTTTAATCTAAAGAAAACATTGGGGTCTTTGTAAAATCTGAGCTTTTTCTGACTTTTGTAAAATCTGAACTTTTTTCCCTCCAAAACAGTAGGTTTTAGTGCTGAGGTTTTTTAAGCAGAGGGTGATTTTAAGGGCTATGTGATGCTGGATCAAAACATGTTTTGAGCTGAGGAGCGGGACAGGCGGGCTGGGGGCGGGTGGCTATGGTGCTGGCAGTCACGGTCGATGCGGAGTTGGGGATTCGGGTGATGGCTTGACAAGCGCCCGGCAGCTAATCCAAACCCTGCCTGGCTATAAATGCACATTCCTGGCTGAAAGACCGATGACAACCAGTTTTTAAGACACTCATGACTCTGGCGACAGGTATCGCACCACTTGGGCTGGCTGTTCTTCCACCATCCATGGTCAGAAGTTCACTGGACAAACCAAACCATGACTGTCATTCCAGAGGCAGATAGTGAACAGTCTGCTCACGATGCAAGCAAGGGGGCAAAGTCTTCATCCCACTTTCTTCTGGGTTTTTCACTAATTCCTGATGTGCCTTTCAGCTACCCTGCCTTCCTTGTCCCTGGCCTGCCCTGGGGGGGGCACAGGGGACCTGCCTTCTCCCGGTCAAGCCAGCTGTGCCACATCTGGCGGCTGTCATACCTGCAACGGAGTAACCCTGACATCTAGTGGCTTCCAGAGCCGAATCCTGCACATCCCTGAGCCGAGAAGAGCGGGGCTGAGCAGGAGGCACCACAGGCTGTCTCCAAAGGCCGCTTTTCACCAATGCAGCCAACGGCCATTCCCCAGGGCAAAAAAAAGATACCAGCAACCACCAAGTTGTTAATAACGTCATTGTTAAGAAATTATTTGTTTTTTTTCAACAGGCTGTTGGGTTTTGGCTCTCTGGCTCCGATAGTGGCTGTGCCAGGGCAGCTAGCCCACTCCAGGGCAGGAGAGCTTGCCCAAGGGGTGCTTCTCCATGGCCTCCTCGAGAAGACAACACCTGGGACAATGGGTTTCGCTGGAGAAAGACCTGCACAGCCTGCCGTGCTTGCCTGCTGCCACGTCCCCCAGACCCTACCCGGGTCCCCTGACACCACTGTCTGCCACCACCTCCATCTAAGGCAAGCTGCAAATCCTTCCCGTGCATGCAACAAAATGATCACAGGGGTAGAAACTACAGAGAAAGAGAGACAGTGAGGGCGACTGGGTAGTAGGGATGGGTTTGGTTGGTTTTTTTTCACACCACTTCCAATGAACACAGAACCGCTGCGTTCTCTTGCAAATAGAAATGTAGGTCCCGCAGCAGCCGCTGGGCGAAGAAATTCACACAAAAGCAGCTTGAGAAGCAGAAAAAAAGTGGCGAATGGTAATCACAGAGAGGTTCATGCGGGCTGGTGTTCTTGTCACCCATCCCCTGGTACCTGCACGCGCTGCAGCATCGCGGGCAGGGGCCAGGGGGAAGCCAGACGATGACATTCGCACTTTTGCCACCGTTTTTCCCCACTGACAGTGGATTTCTCAGCAATGCCAGGAAGCCAGAACTCCCACATTTTCAAGGTGCTTTCAGCAGCTTGTATGCAAGGTTGTGCCATGGTGCTGCCCACTGGGGAAGCCTGGGGTTTGGCACGGACCCTCTACCCTCCTCTGGGGAGGGCTGTCGTGGTGTCGTGGGCTTCCCAGAACCCAAACCCTGTGCCCACGTGGGCCACCATGGGCCTGGCAGGCACCTAAGCAGGTCAGGGGAGATTTAGATGAGATATTAGGAAGAAATTTTTTCCTGTGAGGGTGGTGAGACAGTGGCCCAGGTTGCCCAGAGAAGCTGTGGCTGCCCCATCCCTGGAGGTGTTCAAGGCCAGGTTGGACGGGGCTTGGTGGGAGGTGGGAGGTGGGAAGTGTCCCTGTCCAGGGCAGGGGGGCTGGAATTAGATGAGCTTTAAGGTCCCTTCCAACCCAAAGCATTCTGTGATTCTATGTCCCAGGGTGGGGGGAAGGATGGATGTGACATGGCCTGAGGTGTGAATGTGGGGTTCTGGGCAGCCAGCACTGTGCCCATACTGTCATCTCCAACACAGTCCCCGAGGAGGGTCCCCATTTCTGCAGCTGACACGAGCCATCCCCCCGTCTCCTTCTGCCGCTTCCTCTCCCCATGTGGAGGATTCGCCACAATTTTCTGCTTACTTCCAGCTGTGTTTACAGTCACAGGATTTCTTACTTCTCATGAAAGTCACTCCCAGGGTGAAATTTGAGTTTGTAAATTATTAAAATGTTATCAAGAGCATGCAGACTTGCCCATTTTTTTCTCCTGTTGGTGAATAAGCTGATGTATAATTCAATTTTCCCCCACAGTTTCTTCAGTATTACTTAAAAATTATACACACACGCACACACAGAGATCCAAACCTTATTTCCATTTATTTAGAAGTCTCTTTGGGCCAGAGGCTTTATCTTCCTCTTTTTCTGCACAGCGCTAAGCAAACTTAGGGTGTTGTCATTATATGAATAATATATAATAATAATAATAAATTCAGAATTCTTAGTTTCTGAATGTATCTTAATAATAAATTATTTTAATGTTTGTTTCTAAGAGAGAAATAGCAGGTGAGAGCACATATATGGTACGCAGTTATTACTGTTCGTTATTACGCAGAGCAACGACCAATACTTCTATTTACAGTTTCCTGACAGTATCTCCTTTACAAGAAAACCCGGCTTATAATTTTGCTAGATTTTAATTCTTTGGGCTGAAACTTCCTTGGCTGGGTGCCTAGCGGGGTTCAGCTTTCCTTGAAAAGTGAAGTAAGCAAAATCTTGGGCTTTTTCCCTCTCACATTTAAACAGTTTTACAACCTTGAGGAGTTTCCGTGCTCCCAGGAAAAAAAACCCCATGCTGTTTGGCAGAGTGGCTGAGGCCAGTGGTGGCCTCTTGGACATTCACCCAAGCCGAGTCCAAGCCAATAGCTCCTGAAAAAAGCCATTTTACACCATCCCTGTAGGTATTTCTTGGTGAGTGGAGGCTGAAACCTCAGAGGCTGGGCTTTAACCGAAGGATAACAGAAGGATAAAACCAATGCAGGAGTGGGAAGGAGGGAGAGAGGACAGAAGGATGAAGGATTAGCAGTGGGGCAGGGCTGGAAAGGGTGTGGAGGAGGAGATGGCACAAGGTGTGATAGGAGCTGAGGATGCCAAAGACTTGGGATGAGGAGATGAAGCTGGCAAGAGGTGAGGGAAGATGCAAGAACCATCTTTCTTTTCTCCTTCCCTCCAGAGACTGGTTTGCAGGGAACGAAGAATCACCTTCTGGTTTTTCCATGAGCTCCAAGGGATGCACTGGAAAGAGAGTGTTGTTGCTTTGTGTGTTGGAAGCTGCTCTTCCCACCCCCTGCTTGAAGGTTTCCTAAGCACACGCAGGTACACACTCGTGCATGACCTAAAGAGCGAGTGCTGTAACGAAATGTTCAGAAATAGGCAGTTATCCAGGCTCCTTCCCCAGCCAACGGGACACGAGAGAAGCTCTTCCAAGGGGACTCATCCTACCCATCCCAGGAAGCTGTCTTCCTACTTTCTAGAGGTCAGCAGGCTTTTCCCCACTGGAAATGACCCAGCTCAGGCTATTCAGCTTTCAGAGGGCTACTGCTGGGTGTGCGGGGTGAGGAACTCCATCCCTTGGTCTGCAGATGTGCTGGGCATTCCCGGTCCCAAATAGGGTCTGCTGGAGCTGTGCTTTGAACCAGTTGCACTAAAATCACAGGGACATGTGGTGTTTTGGACACCTGCGTGGCACAGGAGGCCCCTTCAGCTGCTTAATGCTCGTGAAGGTCTGGACTTTGTTTTCTCTAGCCAATTACGTGGCCTTGGGCAACCTGGTCTAGTGGGAGGTGTCCCTGCCTATGGCAGGGGGGTTGGAACTGGATGATCTTCAAGGTCCTTTCCAACCTAAACCATTCTATGATTCTATGATTCTATGAATTATTCACCCTTTATTTTGCGTATCCTTCCTGTTCAGCAAGTTTATTCCACGCCGCCTAGACCCTACCCCAAGGTACTTTAAACATTTGTGTTCTCCCAGCTCCACGACACAGATATGTTCCAGGTGCCCTCCTGTGTGGGAGGAGACCCTCCTTGCTGGTGGCATTTCCCAGCCAGAACTGCCCCGACAATTTCCGCCCCCAAAATCCTTTTAGCTCATCAGCTTCACGTTGAAGTGGGACCTGTCACAGAGCTTGTGCTAGGAGGTTTAGTGATATCTTCTCTAAACTCAAGTTCCCCGGGAAGCGCTTATCCCCTCGCTGCAGCTGTGTAAGCTTTCAGCAGGTCTTCCAGCCGAGGAAGGGGCTTTTCTCATCATTCTGAAGGTTTTCCTGTGCCCCAGGACCCAGATCTGCACGTCTTCCAGGCGGGCCACCAAGTGTTTTGGTGGCACGTGTTGGAGGAGCTGACACATACGCTCCGCCGCTCCCCTCCCGAGGCCAAAGCAGCATCCTGGAGGGAAGCTTGAGCATTAGTAGAAGCTTTCTCCATTACACATCTGGCAAGACTGGCGCTCTGGGAACATCAATGACATGCTTATGTGCGAACACTACCCGGGAACACGTTTTATAGTGAAATGTAGCTCACTAAACGCTCGCATGTGGTGGGTTTAAGAGGCTCAAAGACTGCCCGAAAGCTCACCAGCAAACGTGGGCTGTCCACCAACACACAGCAGTGTGATGTTGGTGGCAGAAAAAAAATTGGGAGATAGTGATGTATGGGTCTGTAATTCAGGTGAAGTAAGTTGTACACAGCTAGTGGAAGCAAAAAGCACCCGAAGAACAGCTGGCGAGGAACAACTCGCAGGTCAGCCTGACATTTGCTGTCCTGTGGGCAAACATTTCTTACAAAAACTGGGCTCCACCTCCAGAAGAGAATTCATAATCTAAATTGATGAGGGGAGGAAATTGTCCATCAACAGCAATGGACACCACCATTAAAGAGAAGCGGCAAAGGATTTTATTTTTTTTTTCTCTTTCTAATGGAAACCAATCTATTGAGATGTTTCTCATGTTGCTGAAATAACGAATAGGCTTTTTATTGCATCTCCCGTCCCGGTTCTGCCTTTCCCATCTCTTGTTAATGAATCTTCCAGTATATGATAGTAACTGCAAATATAGATCACTAGCGGGTGGGGACTTGAAACCCATATTCCTAAAAACGCATCCTTTTGACCCAAACAGGTATCTCATCCTCGTAATAGACTGTTCTCCTGTCAGGCGGACTTGCAAGAAGACGGAGACAAATAGCATTGATGCAAGCCGTTAATTGCTTTCCCATTTATGGAAGGCAAACTTGCATGCAGACTCTATCTAAGCATTTAATTACAAGCAGAAATTACTTTTCTCTAGTGAACCTCGAAATGTTAAAACACACTGGACACCTTTCATGCAAAGAAAGTAAATATTTTTGCAACCGTGTCAAATTTTCGTGGTGCAGGGTTTTTTTTTTCCTTTTTTTTCCTCACTCATTTGCTCCCTTTCTGTTTGTTAGCTTTTTGGCAGCAAGAAAAAAATAATTAACCGGAACAACACGATGCAGAGAGGCATCACAAGCGCTGAAGTCATTTAGCCTAGAGAGGAGAATGAGAAGTGATTTGATTGTGAGGGATATCACGAGAAGTAATAAGAATATAGTGCCATTTCCTATAAGCGATGGGGATACTCAGCTGGAGCGTGGTCGTCTGTTAAAGCAAAGCCAAGATAATATTTTTAACTCAGAGCCTGGTGCTGCCACGGCAAATGAAGAAGAAACCTAACTAAAATCCAGCACCCGCTAGGTGCAAGGTCTGCCGGTGTCCTTTCAGGCTCAGAATTGAGTAATTTCTACTTGAGGTGCGAAGCTGTTATGCCGAGGCCTGTCCTTCTACTTACTTACTCTTCAGAAAAAAACCCACTGATTTATTGCGGTGGACTTGCCTCCGAGTCGTTGTTTACTGTGAGATCTGCTTTCCAGATAAATGGATAAATTGGATAAATGGGGGTTGCTCTTTACGTGAAGAAAACCTTGTCAGTAAACATGCATTATCGCTGTGATTAGCTCGAGGAATCATATACATTTTTCATGCTTTTCCAGTTGCACACTTCCTCTAATTCACTCCTAAAAGCCCATCTGTTTAAATGAGCTCACCATGCCCACTAATCGATAGCTCCTGCTCCTTGGGCTGCTGGAGGCAATGCCAGGGGGGAGTGCTGCATTGCACCGGGAGCCCTGGGCTCCGGGTGCCCGCGGGAGCAGGATAGAGCCTTGAGACCCATCTCTTGACTAAATTGCTGCTTAGCTGGGGCTTGACCCCCAAAACCTAACAGCAAATCACTGCCTGTCCACTGGGGACTTCTTGGGCTCTCCTCCTGCTGTGCTGCATTCCTGCAGGGCAGCAAAGCTTCGTTAGCTGTCGTGCTGATATCCCGAGGCGATAGTCTGTGGCTTCTAGGGCAGCCTGGGTGGGATTCCAGACTCTCAAAACCTCTGTGGCTGGCTCTGGCCAGCCAAGGAGATGCCCCTGAGTCCCCATCGCTGAGTACAGCCCCATATCCTAAGGCAGCCGCCACCACTGTGCCGCAAAAAAGAGCCTCTTGGGGGTGGCAGCCCCAAAAATGTGGGTCTGGAGGCAACATGCTGACCTGCCTGGGACCCGCTGAGTCCCAAGGACACGAGCTGACTCGTCCCTTCCCGGCAGGAGCCCCGCTGGCGCGTTAGGGCAGCCGCACCGGGCTGTAGACGGATGGGTTTGCATCCTTCTTCTTGAGTCCGTTCCCACCTTTGCTTCAGCATGAGCCCACCTCCCAGCCTGGCAGAGCATCTTCGGAGATGCATGTTCCTTAATTGCTGGAGCATCTGCATCACCCCAGGAGCAGGAGGCGGTGTGATTTGTTTCGCAGGCTTTTTGGGCCACCGTTGCGAACGTTTTGCTGCAGGCGGGGAAGCTGCGGCGGCTCCGCCGCTGCTCTCCATCCCACCAGCGGCAGCGGCACAGATTTCTCTCTGCTGCTCCAACAGCTTCAGCTGGGTGAGATGCGCTCGGCCCCGCCACCGGCAACCCCCATTTTCTCCAGCTGAACCTGCAGCGCCTATAAAAAGATCAATGTTGTGTTTACTCGGGGCTTTGGAGGGACTTTGTGTGTTTCAACAGGAGTTATTTGTCACGAAAGGCTGATCGGAGAGGCGGTTACTGTGTGCTGGAGGGCACAGGGCTGCTGCTGAAACGCGCACGAGAAGGGGAAAGTTGGTCTCAGCTTGCCAAAGAGGCAAAAATTAATCTAATGTGACTGCAAATCTAATGAGAACCCATTTCTTTCTCCATCCCAATTTAGGATTGCTAATACCGTGCGTGTTTGCACAAAATTAATTGAGTGTCCTTGCCTCTGATGCTCTTTGACAAGGGAGGCAGTCTGCTGAAGTTTGCCGAAGGAAGAGAGCGACTTTGGGAGACCCAGACCCAAAATACCAACTTCCCTCCGAATTGCTGCTGCTGGTGCATAATGTTTGCCTCGTTTGTTAAAAGCCCGGTTTATTTGCTCACTTGAGCTCGTCAGTGTAAATATTTGCCCTCTCTCATCACGCTCATTAAATCCTTCGCATCCCATCTGGAAGCCAGAGGAGGGTTGTCAAGCACTGGAAGAGGCTGCCCAGGGAGGTGGTGGAGTCACCATCCCTGGAGGTATTTAAAAGACATGTAGATGTGGTGACATGGTTTAGTGGTGGTTTGGGCAGTGTTGAGTTCATAGTTGGCCTCAATGATCTTAAAGGTTCCTTCCAACCATAACGATTCCATGATTCTATGATTCAAAAAGCTGATGAGGACTCAGTGTCAGCAGGACTAGCACAAAGGACTGTTGCAATGCAACCACCAGAGCCCCACCATGAAGAAGAGAAGAGACCCTGGCGCAGCCCAGCCCCATGGAGACATCTTTGCACGAAGCCATCAACAGCCCAGATACCTTCTGTCCCAAGCAGCAACAGGTTGATTCTTATACCCAAATGTATTCAGAGCAAATTTTCTCCCCTGGGCCACAAACACACTCTAATAACTACAAGTGGTATCTAGCAGAGCATTCCCAAAAGTGTCGTTTCTCAACCCAGATTTTTTAAAGGACCGGTCACACTTTGAAGTCAAAGCGCGTCCATTTTCCACAGCAAAGATCTGAGGAAATACAGAATATAAGGCACTTTCTGATACCTCTGAGCTGCTGTTTGAACCCTAAGTCCAGACGAGCTGAAGATTGTGGAGCTCACCGCAAGACGTTAATTCTCTCTCTATTTCTGAAATTTAGCTGGAAAATATTTTAGAGGCCTTTTTTTCCCCTCCCATCCAAGCTACAAGCATGGATTCCTTTCTTTGATGTAAGGTTTCGCTAAGAATAATTTGTGATGCAAAAAGTTCTACTTAGAAGACACTTTGAAGCCTAGTAGCTTTTTTTTTTCTAACTTCAGCAAAAACAAAGCACGATAACAAGCTGTAAAGTTCATATATCCCATATAAATCTTTTAGCACGTATATACCGTATAAATCTTTTAGCATGTATGTGTTTAGCCCCTTTACAGCCTTTTTCTGTAAAGGCATTTTCTGACAGAAGTGGTTGCACAGCAGCCCCCAGCCCCCACCCCCTGTTCCCGGACTGTCGGTGGGTGCCTCTGCCCCACTGGGACAAATCAGTGCATTGCACTCCTTGGCCCCAGCAGCATTTCCTACAGAAAAAAAGAAAAAAAAAAAACGAAACACCACCACAGCTTGTAACGTTTCAGATGATGCACTTGGTGATAACAGCGCCATTAAAAAAGAGCAGGGA
The DNA here is from genome assembly GCA_008711295.1 of Anarhynchus alexandrinus. Taxonomy (NCBI): domain Eukaryota; kingdom Metazoa; phylum Chordata; class Aves; order Charadriiformes; family Charadriidae; genus Anarhynchus; species Anarhynchus alexandrinus. The sequence goes on along the minus strand of VUYV01000238.1, from coordinate 129,495 downwards.
GGGAAGGTGCAGAAGTACTCAAAGAGCAGAGAACAGGTTTTTTTTCAGAGGGTTTGCTGCTACCCTGCAGGGTCTTTATGGCTGGAAGCTAAACCGGTGCTTCCTGTCCTCCTCCACATGGCACATCGGCCGGCGCACATGCCCGTGGTGCTTTGGGGGTGCCTTCCCCCCACCCCCTCAGCAGCATCAGGAGCCACCAGCTGACTTTGTGGGCATGCCACTCGTGTGGCACCCTGGCTATTTGGCTGACTTTCTCCAGAGTTCCTCCGCAGCCTCCCATCCAGCTCCGTACCACTAGTGTCCACAGCTGCGTCCCCAACAACCCTGACACCCACTTTCCTTCCCTGAAAGGAGCAGAAGACCCCTTCCTCCCACTCAGAGTGGTGGAGTGAGAGCAGCCATCCCTCTTCCCCTCATTTTCTCTCTCCTTTCTGAAGATTTTAGGACCTCTACTCCCTCTTATTTATCACTGTGTTATTTGCCATCAGTGCTAACTCTCCCAGGGAAGCTCTGCTCTCGGTGGCTGTATAGGAGCAATTGATTTCTCATGATGGACCTGTCTCCCTGCTCGCCCCACGCTGGGGGCTGGTGAGCCTCCTGCTTAGAGAGATGCTTCCCCTACAAAAGACGTGTTCCTGGAGACCCCCCCCAGCTTAGAGAAAGGCTTTTCCCATGAGCTGAAATCAGTCCCAAAGCCCTCTGCCCCTATCCCAGCAATGCCCACAACTTCCAGCACTGCCCCTCTCTGGACTTTTTATAGCAGCTCTGCCCAATTAGCTGCTCAGGCACACCTGGGTTGCTAACGAGCCCCATTATTAACCCCCTCAGTGCTGCTGGTGCCTGAGATCCAGCTCCTTTGTTACAAGTCTGCATAGGACCTTTTTTGCATCCCAATCTTTCCTCTTTTTTCCAAGGTACCATTTGCCTTCAAAGCAAAAGGAGGCACTTTCAAGAGTACAGACATCTAGGAAAGCTAATTTTGCATTGATTACCGGGGAGAGGTAATGCACATCATGTTTCCTTTGTGGACATCATGTGGCCCTTTGGATCGTGCCCTCGCAGGCGTTTGCTGGCCGTGCGTTCCCCTGGCAGCTAACGGCCAGTTGTGCACAGGTTGTCAACTTAAACTTTTGTTCTTACTATAACGGAGCCTGGAGGTAAAAAAAAGTTTTCTTTTGTTAGACGTGTTGCCAAGATATCTTTGCAGAGGCGCTTTGGAAACCGCATCTTCCATGAAGGCTGCGCTCAACCTGATATAATGTCCTCCATTCCCCAAGAGAAGGTATTTCACTGCAGCATTTCAGAGCCGCCCAGTACCGTGTGTATATGATTACTCTTCCCCTCGGTTGATAATTGTTTGATTGCCCTCTGTGTCCTGAGATTTAAGGTTTGCCACTGATACCAGCCAGGTTTTTCAGGCCAGCTCTAAAGTGAAAGGTTCGAATTGGGTGCTCCCAGGGGTCTGCTTGTGCGCAGCAGGGAGGACCTCTGCTGTGCTACACGAGGATGATCTTTGTCTATAAAGCATTGCTGTGTAACAATTGACAGCCGTAAGTGGGCTTCACCCGTTGATTATGCTCCAAATGAGTGAAAACTCTTCAAGATAATCTCTCAGTATGAGTCCTGCTCTCCCGCGCCCTGAGGACGGGCAGAAATGGGAGGAGGAATCAGCAAAGAGATTCTCCAAAGGTGCAAGACAAGATTCGGAGGCCAGTCTGTGGAGGTTGGTTTCAGCCGTGACCTTCTGGAGTTGCTCTGACCGAAGAGAGGACTGGACATTTGCCCATCAATCCTGCAGATCCTGGCGGTGGTGGATGTGGGAGCCCTGGAGGAGCAATCACCCTCACCTGCTGCAGCTGCGTTTATGTTGCTCTGGCAAGTCACTGCCTGGACTTTTTTGCTCATTTTTGGTGGCTTTCCATCGCTTTTCAGAGCTTTAACTCCCATCATCTCCTTTGGAGGTGGTCTGCAGAGCACATTTCCCACGCTTGCTGCTGCCCCCATGGGCGCCATGTGATGGGATGCTCATCCTGCTTGCATTCCAACATCCCATGCCTTATCTAAGCCTTTCCTGCCCGCCTTGGGACATAATCCTTAAGTGACCATTTGGGTATTGCATCCAAAAAAGAAAACCTCGTTGTTATGCAGGAGCACCAGAAGTGCTTCTAGAATTAGCAGCTACTCCAGGTTGCCCTGTTCATTTTGATATGTGCCACTTCAAAGCCCTTCAAGAGCTTGATTTGGGAAGTAAATGGGATTCAGAGCAGGTGAAACATTAAGTAATTACAAATTATTGGAACACTTCATGTTATGAAAGCCCTTCAAATAATTTTAAATTACTTTGTACTAATTGTGATCAGTGCTCCATTCATTTCCAAAGCCCTCTTCAAACGACAAGCCGTGGTATATTTTGGGAGCTGGAACCCAGTACTTGGTTTAAAAAAAAAAACAAAAAAACCAACCCAACACAAAAATCTTCTTTTTAGAATACACTTCTGAAAAAGATCTGAAAAATGCACTTACCAGTTGCATTTCACAGGTTCTTCCACGTTGCCGGGAACAGCACACCAAAACCAAGTCAAGGCCAATGTATACAGCTGATACCCCTTGAGTGGAGGATATTCCCCAATTACACCGCTTGGGAATAATTCAGAAAATGAAAGGGAGGATTATAGTAGAAAAGACGACCAGACAACCGTGCTCCTGGCAAGAAACACAGGCATAGCTGGAGTGTGGGAGAGCGCAACGGGCACCCTTCCCAGGCGTCCTTCATCCAGGACAGCCGGGAAAATCTTTTTCATGATCTGAGCCAGCACCAGACCACAGGCACTGATTTCTTTTCCATACTGCCTTCTTGAAGACCTGCCTCTGGGAACTGCTCTGGGCTTCCCCGCAGGCCTCTGCAAATAGGGGTTTTGGGGGAGGTTCATAAAAAAGGATTCATAAACCCGTGATGTTGATGGGAATACTTTGGTTTGGTTGGAGGCCCAGGTACCTTGGAGATTGAAGAGTCGCAACGGGTGATTTCTCACCTGTCTGAGGTCTCCTTGTCTTACAATGGGATGAATCATCCTTTAGGGGTGTTTTTCTCACACAAAATCATCAAAATCATCCACAACGATATATCCAGCCAGCTGACTATAGAGAGCTTAAGCTACATGAATGCATAGGACCCACAGCCTATGTGAAGCTGGTGTAGAAGTTGACCCGAAAGTTGTTTGATGTCCCCTTAAGCCAATAAGACACATTATTTTCCCTATCCTAACTGCACGAAAGTGTGTTATGAATCACTAACAATGAGATTAAACCATCATATCTGATGAATGCTTGAGGAAATCTGTCTTTAAGTAAGTAAGTAAGTATGCAGACAGCTTATGCAAATTCATACCTGGAACTGTTAAAAAAATGGTCCTGGTAGTGTAATTACTGTTTCCTTCATTGCAGATTAAGTCACATTACGTTGAGCTTTTTTCCAAATCCATAATGAAGATGACTACATTGGGTGTTTTTGCCTCATCACCAAGCTTCAGATGGTCCCTGACAGACCGTTTATGGCATGCCATCCCAAAGGGACAAGCCAGGAGGCCAGCGATGGTGTGGCCTGTGTGTTGTAGGTTTGCTGGTCAGAAAGCACAAGAGTGGTTCATGACATTAAGGGGAGCATGTTCCTATATACCTAAAAAAACAAAGAGGAAAACCACGCAGCGTTTTTTTGGTGTTTTGTTAGTTTTTAAGAACGGCAACAGAAGAAAAGCCTACAAAATCCCAGTGCTTGTGACTCCTCACCCTGCCGTGTCCATCTCAGCTTTCCCCCCATGATCTTTTCAGTTCCTAACTCTCTGTGTCTGACTATCCACCCGCATCCAGCCCCGTGGTGCCACTGGGAATGCTGTGCTTCACTGGAAGGCTTTACAGTAACGTTTGCTTTATTTCCTCTTCGGCAGCAAAGGTCTGACTGGGGCTATAGGGGTATTTATCCCCTTTTTCGTGTGTTTTATGTGGCACTGCATCAAATGGGTTACTCACATCCTGGCTTGCTAGCAAGGCCTTTGCTTGAATGAGAAAACATCTTCCTGTGTCCATGGAAAACGTTAATGGGAATCACAGTGTTACGGGTCTTCCCACCTCCCTGCACCTGGAGAAACCTCCTCTCCCTCCTGCTGCTGCTCCTCTTGGTGCTTATGAAGCTCATTATCCTCTCCTTTCCCCGTGAAAATGCTGAGGGCTTAGGGAGTGGATGGGTTGAAGTACCAGACCATGTCGACAGGCTCCTTAACGTCTCCTTAGGGAGGCTCAGCTCCAGATCTTGAGCCCTTGTGTCTGTCTGGGTCCTGACTCAAGGTGCGGAAGGAAAACCAACCCATTTGCTCCCTTTTTGAGTGAGGTCTTCAGGGCTGGAAGAGGTTCACCTTGCTGAGCCTTCCCCTCTTGGGTTCATAATTCAGCGACCCCACCAACCATTTAAAAAAAAACCAAAGGCATTTAGTTGGATGTTTGTCCTATGAGCTGTACGCAGGAGAAGTCATACGGTGATGGCACAGGCAAGCTTTGCAGGCTGCAAGCTTTCATTTGGCTTCTCCACCCATGGCCCGTGGGTCCATGCCCAGCTGTAGGCAGCAGGTATTTGTGGCAAGGCAATGCCTATGAGTTTGCAGAGAATCTGAAACGATCATCATCATCATCAACCACCTGGAAGTATCAACTCTAAGGCAGGAGGATGCTTTACGTGCCCCCACAAACACTCTTTTGGTAGACCAAATGAGGTGGTGCAGAGAGAGATAGAGGAGAAGTAGGATGGGAAGAGGGACTGCACGTTGCTGGGCTGAACAAAACAGAGAGAAAGAGAGGAAAGCAAAGAAACAAGGAAGAAACAAAGAAATAGAGGTGAAAAGGAGGGGAACCAAAAATCGAAAGTAATGTTTCAGAGGGGAGCAGATGGGTGGGCAGAGAATGATCATTTCTAACAGCCGCCTTCCAATATACCAAAACATACTTCTCCCAGTTAACATTATCTGCTACGGGTTGAAGGGAGAAGACTTCATATCTATCATCACCTAAACGCCTTGGTTAGAAATCCAGCTGCAGGATGAGTTTGGCTGGCCAGTTCCTCCAGGCTGGTGGGGGCAACCAGCTGCGGCCAAACCCAATGGCCAAATCCTGCCACCCTTCCCCTTACTGGCGGCAGGGGTTGAGGTCTCTCCTCTCTCCTGCTCAGTTAGCAATTTTCACAAAAGGCTTGCAGGAACTTAATTATCTTGGAGCCATCATCTGCACGCCCAAATGCTGGGTTGAAATAAGCCACAGTTGCGAAAGGGTTACGGGAGAGCTTGCCAGCCAGCATGCCAACCTCCCTGCCTTAAGAAACCAGGCTGAAAATGTGGACGAAAACCAGCCCAAAAATAAAAAAACCCAGCTAATTTACTAATTACAATAACAATAAAACTCAGTCATTAAAAAAGCAGTTAAAGCTGCAAACGAACAACTGCTTCAACAGTTAGCGGTAACAGCATTTACAAGGCCCAAGTTCTCAAAACCCATGAAAACGAATAGCTCAGGATATCATAAATTTTATACTGCTCCCACAGCAGACCTGCACACTGCATACCAGAAAATGCATATTTCATTACCGCTCAACAGCCTTAGCTCCCATGCAGACTGCCAGCATTCTTTTCGGTGTAATTTTATAATATGCATACAACTCAAAGCCTCTTTGTAAAAGAAACATAAAAATGATGCATGTGCATATTAAAGACTCGTATTTATCAGTCTCAAATGTAAGTTCACGTACGTGCTTAATGTTACCATAAATCAACAGCTCTCCCCGTTAAACCATGTATGCAACCTTATTATCGAGAAAAGCTATTTATGAACGCCGGAGCAAGTAATCCAACCATCGTCTGGAAAAATATTTGTTAAAAATATTTCCTATCTGAATGAATTACTCAAAAGATACATCATGAAAGCAAAATAAAAACAAAACCCACCAATTAAAAATATGCAAGGACTTCGGGCTTAAGGAGACAGCATAAGGAGGGGGAAGCATTTCTTTCATATTGAATAAAAGCAGCACCCTTAGCTAATCGCGCTCCCCAGGTGGGTGTTTGAGTCTCTGAGGACCCTCCATAAGTCCGGAGGAAAGAAGAAAAACTCTGTCAAAAGTAGTTTTGATGATGTTTCAACCAGAACAGTGACTCCCTTTGCTTCTGTTGCAAATTAGTATTTTTTATTAAAAAAAAAAAAACAACCAACACATAGAATCATAGAATTGTCTAGGTTGGAAGGGACTGTTAAGATCATGGAGTCCAACCATCAACCTAACACTGCCCAAACCACCACGAAACCATGTCTCTCAGCACCACATCTACCCATCTTTTAAATATCTCCAGGGATGGCGACTCCACCTGGGCAGCCTGTTCCAGTGCTTGACAATCCTTTCAGTGAAGAAATGTTTCCTAATATCCAATTTAAACCTCCCCTGGCACAACCTGAGGCCATTTCCTCTTGAAAAAGCACAATCTGTTGCTTCTTCATCGGGCAAAGAGGAGGCAGAAGCAGCAGCCTGTCCTAGTCTTTGCCACCAGGGGCCCACCTCCTGCTTCTCACGACTCCAACTATGGTGAGAGGAAGAACCACGTCTCCCTTCATCCCTGTCCATCTATAATGTGATTTGGGGGCTTGCACGGAGGGAAGAATAGCCCCCTGCAACCTCACCCACAGCCTCTCGCTAATATTCTGCGACTGCGTGGCTAACAGCTCATTAGTATTGAAATTGGTTCATACATAGTTCAGTTGCAATTTAGGCTCCAATAAGCTTCCTATTTAGACCCTGCAATGCTACGAATTTATGCCCAGCTGAAATCTGTTACAATGCTACCGCGTAGACATGCAATTTCATAGAGAGATAAGATATAGATCTGCTGTACTCTGGTGATTCTCTTTCAGGAGTGTACCTTGTCAGGCCATAATTTGATATTCTTTTACCATTTCTATAGGGGGGAGGAAAGCTCTTTAATTTAAAAAAAAAAAAAATCACATTTTCACCCTTTTGTTCGGTAATGACACAAATAGTAAAATGTTCAGATTACATCAGGGAATGGAAAAGCCCCATGGAGAAAAGACACTGACAAAAGCTTCATTTTCAGGTAAAATTGCATGAAGCTTGGGGCACTGCATACTCTTAGCGATGGGTTTCTTTTTTTTTCCCCCTGCCTTTCATCCCCATGCATCCCTCTGAATGTTAATAGATTTTACATGGGGACGTTTAAAAAGGACTGCAGAGAAATAGGGTTTTATCCACTCTAATGTCTTCCAGAAATCTCAAAGCAATTTACAACTGTGAATAATATACAAGTAGTTTGGCGAGAGCGGGGGGCCGGCAAATCGGATGCTGACTCCAGCTGCAGCTCGCATCCTGCTATAAAACCAGTTTTAATCAGGATGCTTTTGGCAATATATATATATATGTATGTGTGTGTGTTTTATTTTTCCTAGAGCTGCTTGATATTTTTCACTCCTGCCTTGATAACCATCACAGAGAAAGGGAAGGGGCTAGTCTGAAGGATGATGTCCTTACCGGGACTACGCCAGAGGATGGCACAGGCTGGGATATAAGAAGTGCCCAGAGCAGATGCTGAGTATGGGAATGTCACACTCCGAGGAGAGTCTCGTGCACATCTGTGGTGCCTTCGAAGCCAGAAATGGGCTGTACAGAAGGAATATCACAGAATCACAGAATGGCCAGGGTTGGAAGGGACCTCTGGAAGATCATCTAGTCCAACCCCCCAAAATAAGTGACTCTTGGTTGGAGTCAAAAGACAACCAGCACCTGGTTATCATAGAATCATAGAATGGTTTAGGTTGGAAAGGACCTTGAAGATCATCGTGTTCCAACCCCCCTGCTATAGACAGGGACACCTCCCACTAGACCAGGCTGCCCAAGGCCACGTCTAGCCTGGCCTTGAACACCTCCAGGGACAGGGCCTCAACAACCTCTCTGGGCAACCTGTGCCAGTGCCTTACCACCCTCAAAGTGAAAAACTTCTTCCTAATGTTCAAACTAAACCTGCCCTCTTCCAGTTTCAAGCCATTCCCCCTCGTCCTATCGCTCCATGCCCTAGTAAAAAGTCCTTCCCCAGCTCTCCTGTAGGCCCCCTTTAGGTACTGAAAGGCCGCAATAAGATCTCCCCGGAGCCTTCTCTTCTCCAGGCTGAACAGCCCCAACTCTTTCAGCTTCTCCTCATGGGAGAGGTGCTCCAGCCCTCGGATCATCCTCGTGGCTCGCCTCTGGACACGCTCCAGCAGGTCCATGTCCTTCTTATGTTGGGGACTCCAGAGCTGGATGCAGTACTCCAGGTGGGGTCTCACGAGAGTGGAGTAGAGAGGCAGAATCACCTCCTTTGACCACTCTTATGAAGTGGGAGAGTTGTTTTGGGATGGCACCTGTAGGAAATAGACTCCGTGGCCATCAGGATTGGCAGGGCACCAGCTGAAGCAGAGCGTTCCCAGGTTTTTTTGGGTGGTGGATGAGTGTTTCGCGGTGGCCCTATACCCCGCACCACCGTGGCCAGCCCTCAGCACCGGCATTCCCACGCTCACCCACCCTGTGTATTCACTTTGGAAACAAACAGCGGGCAGATGAGCAGCTGGAGCAATTTGGAGCCTGCGGTAAAAGAAGGGGGAGTCAGTGTGAAACCCCGGGGACAAAGCGCTGCACTGGCTGTGCAAAGGGGATGGTGAGAAAACGCACCCCGTATACAACCCGAGCAGCGCTGTGGTTTCATCCCCCTCAGCAGCGCGTGGGGACCTCTTGTCTTCTAACAGTGAAATTCATTGTGTAGGGTCCTTCTCCCATTTGTGTCTGGCCATAAGGCAAACTACGGGATTTCTCTTCAGATTTACATCTTTTCCAAGAGTTTTCTTCAGCCACCAGATGGCCAGGGGAACACCGGGCAGAGGAGTGTGGTCCTGCTCATGGAGGCAAAGTAGTCAGGAGCTCCTTGATCTCTTCCTGAGGTGGAGGTTCGGGTTTTGACTGCAGAGAAGTTCAGTCCTGATTTGTCAGGAGACTTCTTGCTCCCCACGTCAGACTGCCTCAGCCAGGATCACCCTGAGCTGAGGTTGTTTTGGACTCAGGTAGAAGAATTATACCAGGATGTCACGAAATGAGCCTGGACTGGCAGACAGTTCCTCGAGGGGCACCACAACCCAATCAGATCTCTGGTAGCTGGAGCTCAGATGCTTTTAGGAGAGTGATGCCTGCTACCACCCACCCCACAAGCAGCACCCTACAGCCAGGAAGGACCCATGAGGGATATGGTGAGGGAGCAACAGCCTCTTGACTGCTGTTTGCCCCGGCAGCTTTGCAAGCATGAACCCTCCTGGACCTGTTCATCTTATTCCAACGCGGGGTTTAGCTCTAATTAGGTTTTCTGTGACCAAGATGTGATTAGCCTGTCCAACCTGGAGAGAAGAGCACCCCAGGTTATCCAAAAGCATCTGCCTGCAAGGTCCCACCGCACCTGAAATATTGCAGTGCCGGGACCTCCGTGTTATAAACGTCTTCTTTTTCTTCTCCATCTAGAGCTCGTGATTTAAACCTTATCAACGCTGCTAAACTTTTTAATGTATATCAATTGGGTAAAGTTCACAAACAAAGCAGGAATCGATCGGTGGAATAATAAAGTATTGATCACGTTGACGCTAACCAATGAACCTTCAGATCAATAATGAACACAGATCACATTCCCGTAGCACATTCAGTTACTGTTCACTGGGTGGCACGCTCTGTGGGATGGCAGGTGGGAAGGGAAAACCGTTTCAGATCTCCACACATTTTGCAAAGCACTGCAGCAGGTACCGCTTAATGAATATCTCACTAGGCACTGAGCACCTCTCAGATGGGCTCTCTATTTCTATCATCACCCTCTTAGCCTTTCCTAAGCCTGTTTCTGGCTGGAGTTTCCCTCTGAAATGTTGACGGGGAGAAATACCCTGTTGCAGTTGTCTGTGTAATGTATATTTTCCTACCTCTGCCAGGAATGCCTCAGCTGACGCATTTCACAGAATCACAGACTGGTGAAGGTTGGAAGGGCCCTCTGGAGCTCACCCAGTCCCACCCCCTGCCAGAGCAGGGGCACCTACAGCAGTTGCACAGGATGGCGTCCAGCCGGGTTTGGAATGGCTCCAGAGTGGGAGACTCCCCCACCTCTCTGGGCAGCCTGTGCCAGTGCTCTGCCACCCTCACAGCAAAGAAGTCCCTCCTCAGGTTTAGGTGGAACTTCCTATGGTCAAGTTTGTGCCTGTTCCCTCTTGTCCTGTCACTGGGCACCACTGAAAAAAGACTGTTCCCATCCCCCTGACACCCTCCCTTTAAGGATTTATAAGTGTTGATAAGATCCCTCCTCAGTCTTCTCTTCTCCAAACTAAAAAGCCCCAAGTGCCTCAGCCTTTCCTCATAAGAGAGATGCTCCAGTCCCCTCATCGTCTTCGTAGCCCTTTGCTGGACCCTCTCCAGCAGTTCCCTGTCCTTCTTGAACTGGGGAGCCCAGAACTGGACACAGTGCTCCATGTGGCCTCACCAGGGCAGAGCAAAGGGGGAGGATGACCTCCCTCCACCTGCTGGCCACACTCTTCTTGATGATTTGGGGGCTGCATGTATGGTTTCATGGCAGGATCACCTGGAGGGTTTGCCATCCCGGACTGAAAACCTGGCCTTTTGCTGTCAGGTTCCCTGCTTAAAGCAGAAAGCCTGTTTCGGGGTTTCCAGGAGAAGAGGGTCACCGGTAGTGGTACTACTTTTGATGGCAATAATATAGATTGCACCTGTATTAATAGACACAAGGACAACTGTGTATAAGCTGGACTTGGTGATGTTCAAGATCGGAATGTGAATGACTTTAGGGCCCTGCGACGGCTGGTTAAGGGATCAGGAGCACAAATAGTGTTCTCCTCTATCCTACCATTTGCCGGGGATGACGAGGGAATAAATAGGAGGAGCCAGCAAATTAACTCCTGGCTCCGAGGCTGGTGCATCCGGCAGAACTTTGGCTTCTTTGATCATGGGCTAGTCTACAGGAAACCAGGCAT
>VUYV01000238.1:1679-108507 GCA_008711295.1 Anarhynchus alexandrinus | reverse complement strand
GGGCACCGTGTTGATCATGTGAAAAGGAAGGTCAGGATGGAGCCTGCTGGAGGCAGTGAGGGGACCTGCTAATCACGATGGGGAAGAAATAACTAGGGTGAAGAGGGTCTAGAGAACAAGTCTTATGAGGAGCAGCTGAGGGACCTGGGGGTGTTCAGCCTGGAGAAAAGGAGACTGAGGGGAGACCTTCTCGCTCTCTACAGCCCCCTGAAAGGAGGGTGTAGCGGGGGGGGGTCAGTCTCTTCTCCTGAGGAACAGGCGATGGAATAAGAGGAAATGGCCTCGAGTTGTGCCAGAGGAGGTTTAGAGCAGATATTAGGAAATTTTTTTTTTTCACCAAAAGGGTTATCAAACCTTAGAACAAGCTGCCCAGGGAATTGGTGGAGTCTCCATCCCTGGAGGTATTTAAAAGATGAGTAGATGTGGAGCTGAGGGACGTGATTTAGTGGTGGACTTGGCAGTGTTATGTTGATGGTTGGACTCAATCTTAAAGGTCCCTTTCAACCTAGACAATTCTATGATTACTTCTACCATAAACCCTTCTGTGATAGCAGGGGAGACTAGCCCATGCTAGCAGAGTTGCTGGAGTGCCTCCCAGGCAGCTCTGCAGCCCCTTCTGCCTTTTTTCCACTCCCCCAGCTGCCGGCTATCTGGAGGGAAGCCATCTATCACAGCTGATCCGCTCTACCCATGAGTTACCTAGATTTAGCTTGCAAGTGCAGAATTTATGGTCAGTTGGTTCATCTCCTCTGCTCTTTGTCAGCGCATGGCATTTCATGGACGAGCTTCCACGAATAAAAGCTGTGGCACTGGAGGTGCCCACAGGCAGTGAAAGCCCCACCTCCAAAGTACACGAGCCAAGGGGGCCCACACATAGGCTAATAGGTGCCGATAAGGGGTTTCAAGCAAACAGCCTGGTCGTCCTCCTTCACAATCTTTGGATCAGGAAGTCATTCTGCTGAGATTTGTTTTGCTTTCCTTCCTCTGTCCATAGGATAAAGCGGGCAGAAAGCTGTTATTAGGGGCAGAGCTCCAAGAAATCAAGAAAAAATCTCACAGAAGCACGAGTCGTGTGCCCCAAACTAAATTTACCTTAGAAAAAAACTCCACAACTGGTAGTGTTATACACAACCTTATAATGACTTTATTTCTGTTGTGATTATTGCTGCTGTTCTGCTTAATACCCTTCTCATTTAAAAAAAAAACCTAACACAACCCTGTAGCAACTGCTACAGAAATATTATTTGTTTGTATTATTCTTTTGGTGGTTCCTGTGCTGGAGGCAGTAAGTAGTTACAATCACTCAGCACATAATAGAGAAATTCATTCCAACAATAATAACAACATTTATTATTTTTGAAATACGAATCTGATGAATTCATGAATATAGAAAGCTCTTGTTGCTGGCTGTCTGCAAGATGCTAATAAAATCAAGCACACTTTTCTGGTAGGCTTTTGCTGTAGATTTCTAACACGCTTAGCCTAGAGGGCAGGGATCAACGTGGGGCAGATCAACCCGGTCGGGGGCACTGTGCTAATAGAGCATTTACAAATGTTTGTTGTATTATAAAAACCCACTTTCCACTGAATCCCAGACTGGTCCGGGTTGGAAGGGACCTGTGGAGCTCACCCAGAGCTGTCACTGGGCACCTCTTGTCCTGTCACTGGGCACCACTGAAAAAAGACTGTTCCCATCCCCCTGACACCCTCCCTTTAAGGATTTATAAGTGTTGATAAGATCCCTCCTCAGTCTTCTCTTCTCCAGACTGAAAAGCCCCAAGTGCCTCAGCCTTTCCTCATAAGAGAGATGCTCCAGTCCCCTCATCATCTTTGTAGCCCTTTGCTGGACCCTCTCCACCAGATCCCTGTCCTTCTTGAACTGGGGAGCCGAGAACTGGACACAGTACTCCAGATGTGGCCCCACCAGGGCAGAGTAGAGGGGGAGGATGCCCTCCCTCCACCTGCTGGCCGCACTCTTGATGCCCTCCAGGATGCCATTGGCCTTCTTGGCCACCAGGGCACATTGCTGGCTCATGGGCATCCTGTTGGCCACCAGGAGTCCCAGCTCCCTTTCCACAGAGCTGCTCTCCAGCAGGTCAGCCCCCAACCTGTACTGGTGCATGGGGTTATTCCTCCCCAGGTGCAGTACCCTACACTTGCCCTTGTTGAACTTCATAAGGTTCCTCTCTGTCCAACTCTCCTGCCTGTCCAGGTCATGCTGGATGGTGGCACAGCCTTCCAGCCTTTTCTTAGAGGCAAAGCAACTGCCTGTCTGGAGTTTGACCGCTCTCCAGCGTTTCTCCTTTTTAGGGGCTGGGACCTCTGTGGGGTCCAGCAGGACCAGGCTTGCAGTGGTGGGTAGGACCTGGGTGGGTTTTCTTCGGACTGCTCCACTCACATGTGATGGGCTCTGCTTGGGGTTTTTTTTTGCCTTGCAGGGTTGACACAGCCTGGCTCTCGGTGGCTGAAATATAATCGTTAGAATGTAAACTGGTCGTTTGCACTGGCTCTGGTCAGAGGTAACAGAGCTGTTTCTAATGGGTGGAGGGTTTGGGTTTTTTTTTTAAAAGTATTTTTGCCAAGTTGAGGCCCCAATGTCTAATGGTGTTTGCACTCTGATATACCGGTGCAAAAAGCCTTCTTGATGTAAAGGCAGATTTAGAAGCACCCCCAACTAAACAATCTCCATCTGTATGGTAACTGAAAACATCATGTCTGCAGTTAACAACCCCTCGTAAAAAAGCTGCCCAGTGCAGAAAACACTTAAAATCAGTTAGTTCCCCAAAGTTCTGGTGTGACCCTGTGTAGGTTAATATCGCAAAGGGTGATGAAATCGAAGTGGAGGAAGGCTATAATAACGTACGCGTGTTTGCAGAGGGTGATGCTATCACAAGCTGGGAAGTTGCAAAAAGCTTAACAAAGTAAAATTAGGCATATAAGGGTAAACTCTTCTCATATTGCAGATATGGTGGCTGCTTTTTTAGTCGTTACACTTGCTTTATCTCTGAAGCTGTATGGACATTGCAAGCATTAGAAATACAAATATGGAAACCTTTAAGCACAAATGTATGGCTTTACAATTGCTTGTGATCTGGCACGGTTCGGCTCCTTGCATTCCTTCTGCTGATATTTTTTCCTCTGTGCATTAGTGCCTGTGGCCCTGCCTTCCTCTGAATTGACCCACCAGCTAGCGTTGGAGACGTGTAACTCTGGGTCCCTCTCTTTATAAGAAGGTGGTATGAACGTCACTTTTCTTCTGTCCGTATGCACAGAAGGTCTAAGTGCTTTACTGCTTCCCAAGAGACATCTATTGACTTTTGGTAAAATAACTAGGAAAACTCAAAAGGAGCAAACGAGTTCTCTACCAGATCAACATAATTCTAAAAAGTCACAAGCTCTCAGTAAATACCAAAAGATATACATGTTGGCAGTTAACAACAGCAAGCAGGATGCCTAAAAGGATTAGTGTGCAAAGGGAGAAAATCCAGCCATGTTTCGCCCTGTATTTGTGAACATCCAGGCTGGTCTTCCCAGGGGTCTTACTCAAAGCTGAGCACTGTGTGGTGAGGAAGGGTTTACTCCCCTTGCCTTGGCACGTAGGAGGCCATAGCTGGCTACCACATCCAGCTTTGGGCCCCTGGTAAAAGAAAGACATCAGGAAACCAGAGAGGGCATAGTGGAGGGCCACCAGGATGGTGATGGAGGACATGCAAGGAGAGGTCAAGGGAGCTGCCTTTGTTCAGCCTACAACTAGGGGGTCTAGTTGCTGTCTCACCCTATTCAAAAGAGTTTATAGAGAAGGCTGAGCCAGACTTTTCTTGGAAGTGCACAGTGAAACAGTGCAAGGTGATGGTGAAAAGCTGGGCTGTGCCCTGTGTACCAATGGGCACCTAAATTTAATTGCTGTAACTTCCCAAGATGGTTGTCAGATGGGCTGAAACTTCCTAGAAAGAGGTCTTTGGAGCTACTTCAGCAAAAAGCATCAGTTGGCTCATTTGGGACAAGCATCTGTGTTTCAGAAGGGAGATGTGGGAAGTGTGAGCAGGTGGTAAGCCCTGAGGAACTTACCTTATCTAACTGTGCTTGGCAGTGGTCACAGGCATGGACCTAAGTGGCCCTTTGGTAAGGTTTAGAAAATTAGGTATTGTTTAATATTATTTAGTGTAAACACCTGTTTTGGGTGTTGCTGAGAGTATGTATGGAAATATTATATGTTACACTTCTAGGGGAACGCCCATGCCTGCATGGGATGCTTGTATTCCAGCCCTGGCTTCTCTTCTGAACGGGTGAGAAATCATCTTTTTGAATGTTACTGGGGCCAAATCCAGACCAGCAGCTGGCTGGGCTCATGGAGAACGGTGCTCAGCCATTGCTGGAGCATCCTCGAGCAGCCACATTAATGCACCTCCATTTTTGGAGGAGATCACCAGAGCAGATACATTCATCCTTTCATGGAGCAAAACTGAAGCAGATTCCCAAGCTCAGGAATAAAATGAACCTCATCTCTGAGTGGAGCAAGGGTGATTTTGTAGGATTACTGTCCTAAGGTTATTCAGGATAAAGAGAAATCTCCACAGGGTCTCTGCTATGGAGAAGATGAAGGCTTGGGCAGGCTCTAGAGCAGAAAGCCAGGCTGGCCAAGTGAGCAGAGCATCAGGCAAAACAATTTGAACATCTGCAGACCAAGACACTGGATGTGCCGCTACAAGTGGCCAGCACTGCACGTGAACCAAATCTGAGCAGGCACACCACGGGCCAAGGCAACACTTTCCCTGTAATCATGGTGAGTCTCCCATGGTGTTCAAGGCTGAAATGTTGCTCTGCGCTTGTTGGATGTGCAGCAGTGTGGAGAGGTGAAGGGAAAATGTGACTTTGTCACTAGTCACCTTGCTGGGAGCTGGGGTCTCAGTCTGCTGCAGACTGCTTATGTGACACCAGGGTGTGATTTTTCACCTCCCTTGGCCAGGCCACCAAGCCCTTGGGGATGCAGGGACACCAAGCATGGGCTCTGCCTGCAGACTCCCATTATTCTGGGCTCCCCATGCAATGAAGCAAAGCCCAGGCTCCTCCAGAGGGCAATGCAGATCAGCATCAGGATTTTCACAGAATCTTAGAATGGTTTATGTTGGAAGGGACCTTAAAGATCATCTGGTTCCAACCCCCCTGCCATGGGCAGGGACACTTCCCACCAGCCCAGGTTGTTCAAAGCACCATCCAACCTGACCTTGAATGTAGGACACTTTGGCTTCAGCAGGAAGGGAAGGGCTCAGGAGTCTGGCACCAGGACAAGAAGTTCTCAGGATTGCGACCATCAAGGAAGAGAGAGAACTCCTCAGCAAACTTTCTAATTTCTATGGAATGTGCCATTCGTGGTATGAACTAACCCTGTTGCCCACCTTGGGTGCAGTGCCCGGGTCTCGCTCCTCCTCGTCCCTGCACCTGGTGAGCTTGAAAACACTGAGACCTTGAAACCAACATACTGTAGCTGGCTATAGAGTAAATATTTTCACAAATTCAGATGCTAGAGTCTTCTAAAAGTGTAGTTTACCCAAACATTAGAAGATAAATTAGTGCTGTGTCACTCAACCTGGGACACAGGGCAAGGGGCTCGGTGGCACATCGAGGCAATGGGGGGAGCTGGTGCAGCAGGAGGATGCTTTCACGTTGTGCGAGATAAAAGCTGGGCTGAAACTTTTAATAACAGCTGCCATCTGTTCCCATGCATATCCCTGTATTAATGCATCCTGTAGGCTCAGCAGATGCTATGTATGTGCACTGGGAAGGGATGGATGGATGGATGGATTCATCCCTGGAGGAGCTCCCTGCTTTGGAGCTGGACCCTGGCCATCCTCTTTCCTTGCAGGTCAAACTGCAAATGATGGACCTGAGTGAGTGTTTGCTGAAGGAGAGTGTTTCTCGCAGAGGGGTGTGTCGGGGCGTGAGGGCTCCTCACCTACGTCATTGCCCGAGGGACTTCTTTGGAGCTGGATCTTTCCTTGCGTTTTTGCCCAGGGCGCTATCTGCTGATTAAGCCCTGACTATCTCGATAGCTTTCCGTGCGGACTGTTTGCTCTGCGGCAGCATTGGCATCCTCCACCAGCTCGCCATAGCAGGAAGCACGTATGTGGGAGCGCAAACAAAGCCCAGGGGCAAGCCCTTTGCTCCCTGTGGTGGGGCGAGGTGGGGTGCCCCCAAGCTGGCCAGAAATGAGAGGGCACACCCTGGCATTATTCAGTAGCTAATTTTTAAGAGCAGGCAGGTTGGCTTTTTTTTTTTTTTTGCTGCCACCATGAGCCATGGAGCGGATGAGCGGAGGGCTTTTTGGTGGCTTATAAGCACTAAGTGGTTGCTGGCGGTGGAGACAGGTGGTTTTCTGAGTGGCAAATGGGTGGTTTTGCCATGCTTGTGTGTATCCAGTGGGGCTGTTGGCACCCGTTGGCTGGACAAAGCTTCCATCCCTGGATACACAGCCTCGCCAAAAATCAGGAGAAGGGAAAAAGGGAGCTGCACCCAGCCTGATTGCTGTGGGGGTTTGCATCCCAGCGGGATGCTCTGGTCTCCTCACGCGGGCTGAGCGGTGCTGGTCCGACACAGGTCAGGGCTGCAGGAGGGGTGTCCTGGGGAGTTCTCTTCAACACCACAGCTGCACCTCTCCCTTACAAATTCTGCTGTCCCAACACAGGACAGCCACTGAGGTTCATACTCCTTACACACGGGGCCAGGAAAGCTCTAGGGGATCCTTCCAACCTGAGGTGGGTCATCCCAATCCCATGGGCACCTGACGGCTCTCCTGTACCACTCAGGGCATCCTCCTGGGGACAGGTTGCAGGGACAGGCAGAAGCTCTGAGGGATCAGCAAAGCTCCCTCTCTACCTGCCTGATCTCTAATGGGGAGCTGGGAAGGCATTAGAGCTTGTCAAGCAGCCATTTAAGGAGGTGTGGTGTTATTTGGGATGTGTTTCTGTAGGAGGTGCCTTCCTTCAAGTATTCAATGCCACTCCAGCACTTTGCTGTAGGGCAAAAAGATCTAAGATAGGGTGCAAAATAGCCCCCACAAGTGCAGATCTAGATACAAAGATAAAAGGCTTAATATCATAGAATGGTTTAGGTTGGAAGGGACCTTGAAGACCATTCAGTTCCAACCCCCCTGCCATAGGCAGGGACACCTCCCACCAGACCAGGTTGCTCCAAGCCCCATCCAACCTGGCCTTGAACACCTCCAGGGACGGGGCAGCCACAGCTTCTCCGGGCAACCTGGGCCAGGGGCTCACCACCCTCACAGTGAAAAATTTCTTCCTAATGTTTAATCTAAATCTCCCCTCTTCCAGTTTGAAGCCATTCCCCCTTATCCTATCACTCCATGCCCTTGTAAAAAGTCCCTCTGCAGCTCTCCTGTAGCCCCTTTAGGGACTGGAAGGACCTCTGAGGTCTCCCCAGAGCCTTCTCTTCTCCAGGCTGAACACCCCCAACTCTCTCAGCCTGGCCTTCCAGCAGAGGGGCTCCAGCCCTCGCAGCATCTTCATGGCCTCCTCTGGCCCCTCTCCAACAGGTCCATGTCTTTCCTATGTTGGGGACTCCAGAGCTGCATGCAGTACTCCAGGTGGGGTCTCGCCGGAGCAGAGCAGAGGGGCAGAATCCCCTCCCTCACCCTACTGGCCACACTTCTGATGCAGCCCAGGATACGGCTGGCTTTCTGGGCTGCAAAAATATGCTGTAAACCACCCCTGAAAGGTGGAAATTGTAGTCCCACCCATCTCTCCTGACCTTCACAGGTTGGGCTGCCCAAAGGACCTCACAATGCTTCTGAAAACACAGCCCTAGCTCCTTCCTCAGCCTTATCTCATCACACTGAGAATGCAAACAACAGAGCTGGAGGCGAGCAAGCCATGAGGCTGCTCCAAGCCCTGGCAGGGCAGAAGATAGTGGTGAGGCAGAGCAGCTCCTCTGGCACAGGCAAAGGGCTCGCCACCGGCCGTGGGTACCTTCCAGCGTGGTTCAGCTTGGCTTTGCTTTCCAGCAGACTGCACGCTTCGCCTGCTTTTTGCAGCCAAGAGGTGAGTTTTGCTTTATCTCTATAAATGCGTCAGGTTGTAGAATGGGAAAGCAGATGAGAAGCGGTGCAGTAAGAAGCCCCTTCGCTGGCACACATTGCTGGAGGTCGGAAAAATTACCATCTGTGATGAATAGGGTATATTCTTCTAAAGGTTTTCCATTTGAAAGAGGTTTCCAAATGTGCCGGGTGTTAAATCTGGAAGGAAATTGGCTTTGAAGTGCACGCACGTGCGGGGGCTTAATTGTGGCTGTAATTTCCTCGAGCAGATCCTGTAAAGACATGAAAGTAAACCGGTGTAGGTTCAAGCGATGCCGTGCGTGTTACAAACGGGGACTGCTTTGGGGTTATTCCCTGCTGGGAGAAATAAGGACCGTCACCTGGCTGGATGGGTGCAGACCCAAATGCAAAACCCGCCGGTTCTCGGAGGAAAGGTGCAGTTTTGGGGGTTGGCAAGAGGATGGGAGTCTGTCTTTTGAACCCTGAGGGATGCTGTGGGGATGAGGATTCAGTGACAGTGGAGTTTGGCGTTGCCAGAGGACTCTGTGTATTATTTACCTGTGGTGCATAAACTGTAATTCATAACGCAGGTGACTCACTGCAGATAGTCTGAAACTCAAACCCAATCTGAACTAAAGGTCTGTGCAAAATGAAAGATGCAGGCGCATTTATTATTTTAATAATAATAAAAAAAAAAATAATATCCTTTTGGCAAATGAGAAGGGGTAGTCTCCATGCAAGCTGAGCCCGTGTTCTGCAGCCCCGTGGGGTCCAGTTGTGGGTGCCCTGGGAGGGGATGCCTCTGGCCAGGCTGTCCCTGCGGGGACCCCAGTGTTTGCGGTGGGGTCAGGGCTGTGATGCGCAGGGGTTGTGTGCAGCCGCCAGCGCCCCTTCGTTGACATTTACTGCAAAAATCCCCCTGCACCTCACCACCACACGTGCCTCACAGAAGCCTCGGAGGAATTATTGCACGTCGGTAGTGATCTCGCTCGTAGCCTCCCCCCCCTCCTCCCCTCTCTTTTCATCCTGCACTTGAAATACTGAAATTGCCCCCAAGAAAAGAAATATCTTTACAAGATGGGCCATCAAGCCAGTGTGCCGCCTGCTGCAGCCAGAAAAGCATCCCACTCGGCAGGGTAATCTATTCAATGGCTGGGATTTATTTTTGCCGTTCGGTTCTGCAGTCCTTTTAACTCGAGCAGGGAAGTGAACATTTTGATAACAGCAGCCTCCAGGTCAAATGTGATGAGAATTTATAACTCGCCACGGAGAGGGTTTTGGAAAACCAACCAAGCAAAACAATTTCCCAGAATGAGACGATGAAGATTTGCGTTCCTGTTCACAATGTCATACGCAGAGACGGTATCTGTCGGTGTGTCTACTTATTCTCTCCCCACAATTTGCAAATAAAATGCCTCCTGGACTATTTTAAATTCGAAGGACTATTGCGAGCACGGCTTTGCTAGGCTGCTCGTAAAGACCCGAGACATCGGATCTTTAGGCCATCAAAGAAGAAATATTAATCCAGTAATGGGAATGTCCTGATGGCCCCATTTCTAATCAAAGCGAAGCCTGAGTTTTCTGCTCCAAGCAAAAACATTGCCAAGAGAGCGGCATCAAGATTTAAAAACTGCGGGGAACGGAGAGGGGAGCTCCAGTCCCCAGACCGCACTGGAGCAGCACAGAAACAGCAGCAGGTTTAGGTCAGAGCTGGGACTGGGGGGGGGGGGGGGGGGAACAAAAACTGAAAATCTGGGCAAGATGAGGTTGGGGAGGGAGCTGCTAGGAGGCAACTTTCTTTTCTTTGAGTTTTCTTTTCAAAACGGCTGGAGTAAGTCAGGAGCACTAAGGCGTGCTCCCGTTTGGGGATGAGCACCCCATTTCTGCACGTTAAGGGAATAAACTTGGAAATATCTCTGCTCTGAGGAAGAGGTGGGAGGGGAAGGTGGAAGGCAATTTTGTAGTTCAAGCGGTGTCATTTATTTTAATCTCGCCTCTGCTGGTGTCTCCCGAGCCCTCTCGGCCTTCGCACTGCGCAGCCCTGGGCATGGCTGGGTTGGGAACCAGTTGCTTCCAACCCGTATTTGCTCGCTGTTCCCTGCCTTCCGTCCGAATCCCATAGCTGCAGGGAGGCCCTGGGCTCCCTCTCCCAGCACAGGCTCCTCCGCAAGGTGCTGGGGCAATGCAAAAAAGTGGGGAAAAAGAAAATAAAATAAATAAAAATAAAGCATTCCCTCTCTTATCCCAAATCTGGGTCCTTTACCCAGTGCGCAAGCCAATAACACACAGAGCAGAGGTATTTCCAAATTTATTCCCTTAACGCGCAGAAATGGGGTGCTCGTCCCCAAACAGGAGTATGCCTTAGTTTCAAAAAGTCTCCACTTCTACACACTGATGATTACATATTCAAACAATTAATACGTATTCATTGTTATTCACTTTAATGGTTGGTTGAGATTTCTTCGCTTCCCATGTAAACTTGTGCACAGACTCTGTTGTCTTCTTCCGTTGTTCTCTTTTGAGTAGGTCGTATCATTTGGGTAGGTGGTCAATGAGTTGGTGGTCGTGATCTACTCACACTGGAATTACCTTTTACCTATTTCTCTTCTGGCAGTCTTGGCAGTTCTGAGTGGTTTTCTTGGTTTGCTGACCAGGCCCACAGTTCATCACTTTCTTGACAGCAATACCCTGCTTATCAACAATGCTGCATTGTCTGGTGGTTAGTTCCTTAATTGAATTGTAGATAAATCATCTCTAGTTACTATTTATTTTAATATTTGATTAATAATTAAATAAGGTTGGGGCAGTATAGAGGACTTGAGCAGCAGCAGGTTTCCTTGGTTGCTTCAATTACGTTTAACATTTCATTTTCCTAGTTTATGCCAATTTTACCGCAACACCTCCTCTGTAGGCTGTAGACCTGCTGCCTTTGTCTGGCAGATCATACCCAGAGCCGCATCGGTGCCTGGTGGCTGCGGTGTTGTCACCTGCTTCACCCCCGACATCTTCTACTGTGCTGTCGTGGGAAGCTGGGACATAACGAGAAACTCCGTGCGGCAGCAATGGAAAGCAACAAAATTTGCTATGCGGCATGGGAAGCGGTACTGATGGGAGCAGTCATTGCTTTAATATTTAATTCGATGAGATCCAGCTCTGAGGAATGCACCAGGAGCTGCCACAGCTTCAAGCGCGCTCAGCGCTTGCAGGGGAATTTCCACGCTGCAGACTTATCTATATTCTGGCTGCGTGACATGGTAATGCATCTCATTAACTAACCGAGCACACAGAGTCATATTTTCTCCTGTTCCCTTTAATTAGTCAAGCTGTAAACGCTTCCAGGGGTCGCGTGGATATTGGGTTGTCATTCAAAGTGTCTCTTCTCCATTGGACCCCGGCTCGTGGTCTCTGCACAGCGAATGTGGGCTGCTCAGATGCAACCAGGTGGCATTTCGGGAGGGAATTTCCTTGCGTCATGAGCCTGGCAAACAGAACAACACAGATAAGATTCAATCCTGCCTCTCACTGGAAGGAATTCCCCAGTGCTGTACAGGCTTGTGTCATGGCAAGACCAGGAATGAGGAGCTAGGGTGGGCTGATGGAGGTGTGAGGTGGGTCTCACCTAAAACCTGTCCCTTCTTCATCCTTTTAGGTGGGTCCCATTGGCCCCAAACTGTTTCTGGGACTGCAGCAGAGCCAGTTTTCCTCCGCGCATCAGTCTTCAGAAATCTCTTTGCATGCTGCAGACCGTTTGGGTGTCTTCACCAGGGAGCTGGGCTTTAAGGGGGCCTGCTTGCCACCATGATGGCAAACAAACAAGCTGGAAATGTGGATTTGTCAGAACTATAATCCAGGTAGGTCCTAGTTCTTCGCTTGTACAAACCCATCCATTTTCTGTCCTTACATCTGTCTCTCTCTGGTCCTTCTACAGCTCCCATCCCTGCAGGACCCGAGTCCCTCACAGCCTTTGGGGCTGAAGTGTGAGCAGAAGGGGTGAATTGGGAAAAAGACTTCAGTGCCCACATGCTAATGTTTTAGCTTTGGCTGACACATCCCAAACTGTAATCAGGACCTTCCCCTCGCTGGGACTCACAGCCCCCTTGGCCACCTAATTCCACTGGCACATCAGGGTTTGCTCCTCAGATCCCCTGGACATCTGCTTGTGGACAAGGACATGTTGGCACGATGCCGCAGTGCTTGGGAACAGTTTGCTACACCAGCCTGCCCCGGGGATGGGCTTGGGGGTCCTTGCCTTGGCATGGGGTTACTGGATCCTTCTTGCCTCGCTCTCCCTGCTCTCTCCCTTGGTCCTTCCCTCTCTGCCAACCCAATGGCCACATTGCTGTGCCATGAGACATAGCTGCATGTCCCTTCTCCAAGACCTCTGCCTGCCTGGATGGGGGTGAGGAGGTGGGACACCCCAGCGCTTCACCCCCGAGGGTGGAGCCCTCTGCACTGTGAGACATCTCACCAGGCTTGTCCTGGGGAAAAGGCAGGAGCTTCACCAAATTGCCTTCATGCTATGCTGTCCAAAGCCATGTCCTACCATTTCCCAGTCCTGCTAAGTAATAACAATGGCATATAATTCTGCTGTTCCTTGTCTCTCCTTAGCGTCCACGTCCAAGGTATGACACCAAAGGCCCAAGGAAAGCAAGAATGTTGAAGAAAATCCAGATATGCCTCTGCTTCTTCTTTGTCTCGGGCATTTTGTACGAGATCTCCCTGCTGTCCAGCTGCTTCTTCTCCTATGTGCCTATGTCCAAACACTTCCTGACACCTGAGCAGGTCTTGAACCTCGGCAAAAGCATCATCTTTCTGGAGACGACAGACCGCCTGGAGCCGCCCCCACTGGTGTCCTGCTCCGTGGAGTCTGCCGCCAGGATTTACCAGGACCGGCCCATTATCCTCTTCATGAAGGGACTTACGAATGACACGGCGTTGGACTTGAACTCCAGCTATGCAGCCTTCTCGCTTTTGTCTTCTATGAAGAATGTCTTCATTTTTCCTCTCCAGATGGAAACTGTCTTCCAGGAGACCCCTCTGCTCCAGTGGTACAACCAGGTGAGCAATATAATAAGGGAAAAATAGGGAAGTAGGAAAATAGTTATAAATAAGTTGGGGGGAAAGGTCTGAAATAGGCTTTAAATGAATGGAGGAACGCAGGACTGGCTATGGGAAATTAGTCACTTTTGGTTTTTTGGTTCAGAATAGATTCATTTTGGCCATGTTTTGCAGTGTATTCATTGATCTGTTTATTGAACGCATAATCAGCATTTCCCCCCTATCTGGAGAATCAGATTTTTTTTGGCAAACAAAACATTTGTAAGAATAGATTACATATGTGTTTTGATAAAACATTGCCTAATAATCTTTCTCAACAGAAACCGGTTGAACAAAATGTGCTGCCTTGAGCGCTTGTTAATGCTGCCACACACCGAGAGAGCCCCCAGTAGATAAGATGTGGCAGAGGTTTCAGTTTCTGTAATGACAATATGCAAAAGCAAGGTGGGATCTTGCAAGCTCCACCCTGGAATGAAGTTCCTGGCAAACTGCTTGCGTGTTGCTTTTGGCGAATTTGTTTGGCTCCATCACTTTGCAGGGCAGGCGTATTTCCTCCAAACTCTTCCTTCTGAGAAAAAAAATGACTCCAAATACCAACAGTGCCAATGAAAATCCTCCAGCCTGTTTCAAAGAGCTGGGAGTGAACAGGGAGTGTGTTAAGTGGGTTGTGTCCCACTGAAATAGCAGGCAATGATTCATGGCATCATCGATTTAACATCGTAGGTTCCATCAAAACACCTGTGAAATGTTCCTGCATTCATATATATTAACAAAGCATTGCCCTGCACTGCCCCCTTATCTTATTCCAATAAAATTCAATAGCTGGAGGAAGAAAAGGCAGTCAGTGACATTTGCAGGCATGCAGGTGGAGTTTTATGGTGCCATTAGCAGCCCAGGGGATGGACGCGGTCTGTTCTCTGCCGGCGGCGTCACTGTCTCACCTTTCCAACTCTGCAGGTAGTCCCGGAGCAGGAGAAGAACTGGGTCCACGTCAGTTCTGATGCCAGCAGACTGGCACTCATTTGGAAGTATGGCGGCATCTACATGGACACAGATGTCATCTCCATCAGGCCCATCCCTGAGGAAAGCTTCCTAGCAGCGCAGAAGTCGCGGTTCTCCAGCAACGGGATCTTTGGCTTCCCTGCCCACCACAAATTTATTTGGGACTGCATGGAGAACTTCGTTCTGAAGTACAATGGGAAGATCTGGGGGAACCAGGGGCCCTTTTTAATGACAAGGATGCTCAAAACCATCTGCAATCTCACAGATTTCAAAGGCACCGAGGACCACAGCTGCCAAAACATCTCCTTCCTCAATCCCCAGCGTTTCTACCCCATACCGTACCCAGCTTGGGGCCGGTACTATGAGGTGTGGGACAAAAGCCCTAATTTCAACCACTCCTATGCGCTGCACTTGTGGAACTTCATGAACCACAACCGGAAAGTCGTGGTCGCGGGCAGCAACACGCTGGCTGAAAAACTGTACAAAGCCTACTGCCCCACCACGTATGAGGACCTGATCCAAAACGCGGAGGTGAGGGATTTCGGACTCTCAGAGGATGTTGCATGACATGGAGTAGGGAGGAGGGGGGTGATCCTTCCAGCACTCCCCATCCTGGGGCCAAAACACAGTCACCATTGGTGTCAGTAGCTGGTTTTGTAAGAGAAAGACCTTTTCATAACCACCATCCCTACTCTGTTGGAATGCTAAGGAGCATGTGCAGAATGGTGGTGGGTATCCATCAGACATAGCCTCAGGGACACTAAGGACACCTTTGCTTCAGTTCTGTTTCCTTATGAACCAAACTTTTGTAAACCGAAGGGACATATGGGCCTGACTAGTGAGCTTTTCCAAGGGAAAAGTTCCTAAAGAGGTGCATGGTCCTCCTGGGAGGAATGTCAGACACACCTCTGCACCTCTTGGCAATATTGGCAGCTACCCATGTCAGAAAAATTGCAGATACAGCAGGCTCTGGACTGGGCTGAGGCCTCTGAGGCAAGTGTAATGCAAATGTATAGCAGAGGGGTGGATGAGAGTAATTGCTAATGAAGAGAAGCCCAAACCACTGTCTTTTCATTAATCTGTGTTTTTATCACATGAACTTCACACCCTACGTTTTTGAGAGGGACTTTATTGGTGCAAGTGAAAATAAAACGGTTAATAAACCACCACTCCTCTGAGCTTGCTTTCCCCTGCACGCCCCTGGAAAATGAGTCCCATTTTTTTCAAATATTTGTGCTCCTGCACTTCTGCTTTGGCTCCTTCCAGGAAGGGGCCGCACTGCCCCATCCTCTGAGGTCAGTTCTGGCTGCAGAGTCACATCTTCCCCTGGAGAGAGGAGGACCAGAGGCACCAAGGAATGATGGGGATGCCCCTCCAGGACTCCCAAATCCCTTTGAAATAAATGCATTCCATTGCTCTGCAAATGAGGTCCAGCAGCTCTAGAAAGGCCCTGGTCATCCTTGTCCCACTGTGCCCTCTATTTTTGCCTTTTTATCTCTGTTTTGTGTTCCCATGTCGCATTTTTTTGGTCTCCTTTCCTCTTGCTGGCATCCCACTCACCCCAAAGGCTCTGGTTCCCGCAGGGTTTGCTGCTGCCAGCACCCAGGAGCTGCCATTCCCATGGGCTACAGTCTCCTACATAGAATCATTATAGAATCATAGAATGGTTTGGATTGGAAAGGGAGCTTAAAGACCATCCAGTTCCGCCCCCCTGCCATGGGCAGGGACACCTCCCACCAGCCCACATTGCTCCAAGCCCATCCAACCTGGCCTTGAACACCTCCAGGGATGGGGCAGGGGTATCTGCAAGCCAAGTTGGAGACCATTTCTGGTGCAAAGACCTGTCAAATCAGTAGTTCCTGATTGGTATTTCTTTCTTTGGGATGCACAGGTTCAATGTGGGAGGACTGATGTGGGCGAGGGGTCATTCACCTCTGAGACTTGGACTTGTGCAGTCAGTATTTGATAGAATCATAGAATGGTTTATGTTGGAAGGGACCTTAAAAACTGTCTGGTTCCAACTCCTATGCCATGGGCAGGGTCAACTTCCACTAGACCAGGTTGCTCCAAGCCCCATCCAACCTGGCCTTGAACACCTCCAGGGATGGGGCAGCCACAGCTTCTCTGGGCAACCTGGGCCAGGGCCTCATCACCAGCCTCTCTGAACTCCCCCCATGCTGCTCCATTTTTGGGGCCATCCATCCACCATCCAGAGGGGCACGGAGCAAGAGAAAAATCCTCATTTAACTCCAGCAGAGCACTCAGAGACTTTTTTTTCTGCTGCAGAGCAACACGTCCCCTTGCATTTACTTTTTTCTCAGGGTACCACCAATCCGCCCAACCCCCTGAAAAGAGAAGCCCAGCTTGCAAATCTTTCCTGAATCTGTCTGAACATCTGTTTTTAACTCGGGGAGCAGAAAGGCGGGGGTGGACGGGTTGCCCGTCATCGAATGTTTGCCATCTGCACAATGCTATCTTCTGTAAACACGGCAGCTAACAAGCGCGCTGCCATCAGCAGCCTGTTTTTTGCGGCTAGAAATCGCGACGGGCTTAAATGGGAAAAGAAAACCTGCTTTATGCGCAATTTGTGCTGGGTTCAGATGTAGGGCTCAAGTCCCCTTCCAGCCCTGTGTCCCCCTCCAGGCTGCTGAAGTCAGTCGGGCCACACGGGTTGTCGGAGCAGCAGTGTGGCATGAGGGGAATATTTGCCATTCCCTTTCCCAGGGGTGAAGCTCTCACAGCTCAGCCCCGGGACCATGAGTTTCACACCCCCGGTGCTGTCCACACCACTGTAACTTTGCTCCCCGCTCCGTTACAGCGGGTTTTGCCTGCTTAACGGCATCAGGAGCTGCTTTTCTTCCCTGACTTTGACCTTGCAGGGCTGCGAGGGCACAGGGGAGGAGTGTAGAGTTCCAGCCCAGAAAGTCCTCCCCGTTTCCCGCATGGCGTCGCGTGGCTCCCCACCGCCTCTCGCCGCCCACCTTCACCATCGCCCCGCTCCCATCCTTGTTCCCCCTCTTCAGTTTCTCTCTCCGCCTGTGGAAACAAGTGAGTATTTGCCTTTTTCTGCCCGGTGGCTCGACTCCCCGCTCCGGCCAACGGCTGTGTCGCTGGAAGGGAGGGATGGGGCTGGGGGACGGGCAGAGACTCGACCCGCTCGAGTTCCCTTTGCTGATGAGCTCAGGCGAGAAGCATTTCCGAGGCTGTGCAGGGTTACGTAGCGGCTCCTCTGCAGATGAGGGCTGACCCCGTCTCGCTTCTCCCTCCTGCCTGTTGTTTGCCATCAGGATTTTTAGCGAAGCAGGGCTGATGGCAGCTGATCCCAGCGAAGGTCCTGCCATGGGAGCTTTCTCCTGCAGCCACCGGAGAGAGCTGCTGCTGCTTGGCACAAGTCGCAGGAGGTGGCATTTTGGCCAGAGGAGAAGCTGAGAAAGGGAAGGAGGTGACGGCTGCTTTGGGGAAGGGTCCTGAGGAGGTGGGAGAGCTGCTCGAGCAGGTCATGGGCAGGGTCTGCGTCTCCTGACACCTCCCTGCTTGGTGGTAAGGCATCTCCCAAAGTTTGCAGGCTCATGGATCGACAGGGGAGCAGAGGGATGCTGGCACTTGGGGCACTTTTAGGCATTGCAGGGAGCAAAGAAGCCTTGAGGAGCTCAGGAAGGTGAGGAGGCCCCCAGGGCAGTGGTGGGGAAGGGTGGGGGAGAAGGAAACAAAGAGAGGTTTCCTTGCCAAAGGCTGAGGATGGCAGAGAAAAGGACCACGCGACAGCCTGATCCAGCAGCCATGAGCTGGGATGGCAAACACACCACCTGCCAGCCTGGAAAAAGAAAAGCTATCGCGCTTTCTGGGACCCAGCTCTACCAGCACGTCGGTGGAGTTGTTTTCTGCACAGCAGAGTGGAAATGGTGCTGGTGACCACCTTCAACTCCAAGTTCTGCTGGGTGGTAGTAGCTGCTACCTCTGTGGTGGACCTGCACCCCTCAAGGGCCAACACCTTCATCACCCAGTGGGCAAAATCTCTGTCCTGGCGAAGGAATGCCAACAGTTCCCTTGGGGTTGATGATAAAGATGGCTTTTGCCACCAGCTCCATCGCATCAGCTGATGTTGCGTTACGTTGCGGTGTGGAAGTCAAAACACTTACTGCTCTAGGCCAGCTCCAGACCTGTCCTGGGCAAATGCAATTAGGAACCGAAAAGGAGAAATAAATCTTCAGAGCTGGGTTCCCATGTTGCCTAACACGGTGGTTTTACTGTACCAACATTCCATATATATATATAATTTTGTAAGAAATGGAGGGGAAACCCCAGCAGGCTCCATCACCCATGAGCACGCCTGGAGCAAGCGATGGGGCAGGTCGGCGTTGACCAACCAGGTGAAACGCAGCGTGAAGGTCTTGTTAATATTAACTAGGTTGTGCAAGCCAGCCCTACCCCCTGGGGTAGGCGGTAGGTAGATCGTTAGGGGACTTTTAATGAGTGGTCCCTGCAACAAATTTCCCTGATTCACGCAACAAAACCTCACCTGCAGGGGACTGTGCACCATTACCCAACAGGTCTATATAACATGTAGCTATGGGTCAGGGCTATAATTACACCTGTATATACACATATGTGTGTGTATATATATGTATATATACATACCCTTCACTTTTCCTGATGCAATGAATTGAGTTGTTTGATGTTGCGGTGCTGCTAATGGTATATATCACAGCAGTAATCATAATGATCTTTGCTGGCTGTACAAGCCTGGAAAGGAAAGGGGCTGGCTGACTCGGTGTTTTCAGGTAGGCACCAAAAAAAAAAAAAAAAAAAAAAGAGCAAATCCTAGAGGGAAACCATGGTTATCTACCACGTCACACTGATCTGCAGCCGTTCCCAGTGCCTTTCTCTGCCACCTCATCCTAGGTTAGCTGCAGCCCTCAGTCGATGCTTTCCTGTCTCCCGCTGCATGGAGGCGGGGGAATAGGAGAGAAGAGGGTGAGAGAGAAGAGGGGGTCAGGTAAAATTAATGTAGAGCTAAAAAGTGCTTAAAAGAGCCACCCAGGTTGATGTGGACTGGTTCAGAGCAGCCGTTGACCCCTCGTGTTTACGTGTAACAGGGAGAGGTTCCAGTGGGAGATGGCACTACAGGCAAAAAGGTATTTAGGCACCTGACAAGCTGATTAAGCAGACTAGAGAGAGACAGAGACGGAGATGTGAAGGGGCTTGTGCGGGGCAGGAGGAGATCCTCTGCTTCTGAGAGCAAGAGAGGGGGACTTTGTGGGGTTTAGAATAGGTTGGAACGCTGCTGAGATGGCCTGAGAGCAAGCCAGCATCGCAGGGATGCGAGAAGCACTGGGCAGAGGAAGCAACCCCGGCAGTGGGGGTAGCAGAGATCCTGGGGTAGGGGTGGGAAAACACTCCCAGGGGGTGGAAAACCAGTCCCAGGGGAGCTGAAAACGCTCACAAGCTTGCAGATGTCACTGGCTGCGGTATCTGCATCAACCAACTCCACCCTGTGCCACCCCAGATAGCTCCTGGGAAACTCTGGGATTGCTCCAGCATCAAAAAAAAAAGAAAAAAAAAAAGATGAAAAAGATGAGAGGGTTATTTTATGCCAGGACACGTGCAGGCAGGACAGAAAGCATCTCCGCTAGGCTGTGGGTTGGGAGATGCTGAGTGCAGGGCGGGCTCAGCCCGGCAGCCCCTTGCCCGTGCCACCATGATCCCCCGTGCCCGGTGGGATGGAGCCTCGGAGCATCCCACTTGCAAACAGCATTTTGAGGACTGAAATGATGGCCAAAAAAAGAGAAAAACAAAAGCTGATTTGGGCACTCTTTCTGCTGCAAACGGGCAGAGATAACCGCTGCCCTCCCTTCCTCTGGGAGAGCCGAGGAAAGCTCGGCTTTCTTGCACCGTGCCCGCAGTTACTCAGCGTCTCCCCAGGTCGCCTTGACCCTGTTTGTCCCTGTCCCGGGAGGACAGAAGTAGCTGCAGGTTGCGCAGGAGACGTGTGCAGGGCGGTGGGGTGGCTGTAACCACTGTACACAGCACACCCAGCAACTCTCCGGCGCCGGCTCTGCTCCACATCCCGCGGCGCTCAGCCTCCGCCGGAGCCCCAGCTACATCCAAAAACACGGTAAGTCACCTTTCAGCAAAGAGATTTAGTTGTGGTTTTGTTTTTGTTTTTTTTTTAAAAAAAAAGTGTATTAAAAGTGACAGGTGGGTGAAATTGTAATGTGTGGGGCAGCAGCAAATCCTTAGCTAGAGATGAAGAAAAAAGTAGGTCTGTTTCACAGATGTCAAACTATGTGTTTGAAATAGGATTGTTTAATTATTGTTTCGGACACAGCCAGGAAAACGAACAAACACCACCGGGGGGAATGATGTGGGTTTAGGTCAGAGCAGGGCGCCGGGGAAGGCAGCAGTGTTGGGATAGTAAAGTGTGTCCAGTGTTTCTTGTGTGCTGTTTGAAAACACGCTGAATCTGTTTCCCTAAATCAGCTACACTCAGGAGGGGTTTACAAGTTCATTCAGAACGGGTTATTGTAAAGTTTTAAAATTAAAATTATTGCAGTGCGACAGTTTTACAAGTCTGCCTTAAGAAAAGCAGATGGTGAACAAACTGGCAGATTTTTTCGGGGCGGGCAGAATTTGGCAAAGCAGTCGATAGCAGTTCTGGCCGGGGAGGGAAAAGGAAGGGGTTTTTTTGTTTGCTGCCACAGAAGATAAGCTCCGACCCGCTCCCCAATGCCCACGGTGTGCAGCGGAGCTGGAGGATGGCGGAGATGGGGGGGGGGAGTCAGCCCTAACGCATCCCTTTTGCCTTCCAGCCCTTTCCTGCAGGAGTTTACCCCCCACTGCAGCATCCCGTGCCGGGGGCTGTGGGCATGCCGGGGGCATCCCCAGGACCTGCCATCCCAGCAGACATCCCCCCTTTCCACTTCCAGCCCCGCTGGATCGGCATGGACTGGCGCAGCTTCAGCACCGTGGACGTGGAGCAGGTGGCCAGGGAGGTGGACTTGGCCACCCTCCAGCAGCACCTCGCCAGCGTCACCTTCTGTGACCTGGATGGGGAGCGGTGCCCTCACTGCGGGCAACCAGCAGACCCCGTCCTGCTGAAGGTGCTCAGGATGGCCCAGCTGAGCATCGAGTACCTGCTGCACTGCCAGGACCGCCTGGGGATCAGCCTGGCTGGGCACGTCCAACGCCTCCAAGCTGCCCATGCCAAGCTGGAGCGCACCCAGCAGCAGGCAGCGGAGCGGGCAACTCAGCTCCGGGGGGCAAAGGAGGACAGCAGAAGGTGGAAGAAGCTGGTGGCCACTCAGTATCTCCTCCTGCAAGCCAGCCCCGACGCCTACTGCAAGGTGCCGTGGTGGTGGAAAGGCATCAGGGGCAGGAAGCGCATCCCTGGGTGGGATGCTCCTTGCTGCATCCTGCTCTTGTAGCCCCAGAAAAAGGTGCTGGCCAACCCTGCTGCTTTCCCTGGCACTGGTTTGTCACCTTTGTCACTGCAAAGTCCTCACTAGGGAAGCTCCCTTTTTTTTGTGCTAACCACAAGTAGTCGGAGCCCCACAGAGTGTGGGAAAGGGCTGGCTGGGGAGATCTCACGAGATCCCTGTGTCCTGGGGGACACCTCATGCCAGGGAGACTTTAAGCATCCTCCAGACCAGTGAAAGAGTTCTGGATGCTCCTGGATTTGGGTGGTGATTTTGCTCCCCCCCACCAAGCTTTTCCCCTCCCTTTCAGCAGTGAGCCTCCTGGCTGCTTCTCCATCTCCAAATCAGCCCACTCGCTTATTCCTGGAGAATAAAAGCCACCCAAACCAGGTGATTTAGGTTCATACATGCCCACAAGCGCAGCTCTCCCTTCCTCCGGAGCTGGAGCAGGATCCTGTTAGAACCAGGACCTCACTGCTGCTTTGAGCACCTTATTGCACTGCTCTGGTGGGGAATGCACTTTTTTCCCCCCAAAGCAGTATCCTTGCACAATTGGGAGTTGATAGGATGAGGGGGAATGGCTTCAAACTGGAAGAAGGTAGTCTTAGATTAGATATTAGAAAGAAGTTTTTCACTGTGAGGGTGGTGAGCCCCTGACCCAGGTTGCCCAGAGAAGCTGTGGCTGTCCCATCCCTGGAGGTGTTCAAGGCCAGGTTGGACGGGGCTTGGAGCAACCTGGTCTGGTGGGAGGTGTCCCTGCCCATGGCAGGGGGGTGGGACTGGATGATCTTCCAGGTCCCTTCCAACCCAAACCATTCTATGATCTTGGATTCTGCCTTCTCCTGACCCATAAAGGGTTTTTTTCTTTGGTTTCGGACACAAGAAACTCCTGGTACTCTCCATCTATGTTCCTCCAACATGACAGCCACGTCTCTTGAGGTCTCCTCTTTTGCTTTAAAGCAGCAGCACGTTGTCTGCCAGGCAGGGGACGTGGTGGGGTGCCCCTTTCTGCAGATCCCAGTCCCTCTGCTGACTTTCCCCCCCTCCATCTCCAGTGCCACCTCTGCGATAAAGCCTTTGTGAATGACTCCTTCCTGCAAGCCCACGTGCAGCACCGGCACACCGAGGCCACCAAGACAGGTGAGCACCGGGACAATTTCTCCCTTCACTTCCCCAGGCAAGTTTTCCCCTGTTGGATGTGGATGCTGGAAACCAGAGAGTTGACCATAAGAGGTTGAAGGCAACTCCTTGTAACCTCTTGCTTCTTCTGCATTACTGTGAATATTTACAGGGGTTTTGCTCCGTGCTTTCATAGTATTCTTCCTGGGATTTTTGCTTTGGGTGGGATGGAGAATCACAGATGGCACCACTGCTCACGGCCCTTCTCTTTCCCCGGGCTTTGCAGAGAGGCAGAAGGTGAAGCAGGTGGAGCAAATGGAGGATGAGGTGGAGGAGCTGAAGGCTAAACTGCGGGAGACGCAGCAGCGGCTGGAAGTGGAGAGGGAAGCAGAGAAGCTGCGCAGGGAGCAGGTACGGGGCGAGGACACTGCTGCCTGTTTAGGGGGAAAAACAAAAAATATGGGGGGAGGAGAAGCTATGAGACACAGGACGTTTTTAAAGCACAGGTGAAAAAGGCACTGAAACGTATTTTATGGTGAGGCTTGTGTTTGTTTCTTTGGAAAATTTACCCCCCTTCAAAAAAAACCCCGTGGGAAATGTCACGTGGAAACAGCTTGTGCTGCCTCGTGGTGTGCAGGCAGGCTCGGAGAGGTGATGGGTGTGATGAGAGCGTTGGTGCTCATCCCGCTGGCACCAGGGCTGCGGAGATGGAGACCCCTTTGGTGCTTCTGGTCTGCAGCCAAGGCATGTCCTGCCCTGATTTTTTCCTGCTCTCCTTAGGAAACAGAGAGAACTCGCCAGCAAGAAGAGGAGGGCAGGAGAAATTTGGAAAAGTGGAAAGAGGAGGAGAGAACGAAGCTGCATGAAGAGGTAGATGGCCTGAGGCAGTTCTTCTTTGCAGCGTTCAAGGACTTGGCCAGAAGGAACAGTGCCATGGAGGGGGTAAGTGAGCGCCCGACATGCTCCTCAAGGCAGGCGAGGGGATGGCCAAGCCTGCTGCTTCACCTGGCCCAGGTGGCATCACAGGTTCACAGCTCAGAGGCCTTGTTTCTTTGCTCCTGGGGCACACAAGTGTTTTGGGGTCGGAAGCGGTGGCTGGCCAAGGTTGGGCTCCCCAGGAGGAAAGCAGAGCCTCCCGTGGGATATACAGCTCCTTCCTCTCCCCACTCCAGAAACTGCAGGAGCTTCGGGCCAGAGAAATGGTTGTGTCCAACCTGGGGAGCCTGAGGAACGATGACACCGAGAAGGCATGGGGCTGGAGACCAAGCTGGGCAGAGCAGGAAGGGATGGCAGTGCAGGTGAGCAGTGCGGTACCCATGTCCTTACCCCTACTGCGCATCCCAGGAGGTCCGTTTGGATGGAGGTAGGTGGACCCACATCCATGCACTTCTGTGTGGTATCTGCTTTGTGGACATCTGCTCTCAGCTCAGATTCAGGTAGCAATGGGCTCCTGCTGGTGTAGAGAACTGATGGTCCAAGTCCAGAAATGGGACCTGGAGGGTGCAGAGGGCATGTCACAGTTCCAGGTCAGCCCTGCTTGCTGCAGGGAAACCCATCTTCACTGGAGCACTGAAGAAGCTCTCCGCATGGAGAAGCACTTTAAGTACCAAATAAACAAATTTATTTACCCATCAGCCACCTTCTCAACATCTAAAAACATCTGAAGAAGGCTTTACCATGCATGGTGTCTCTGAACATGGAGTGGGGTGGGAACAGCACCGCTGTCAAGGTGCCAACTGTCCTTTGGGACCCAAAGGGAAGCTAAGTTTCTCTGAGTATAAACACCATCAGGTGCCCATGCCCGCAAGAAGCCCTCAGCCCATGGCACGAGGAGGGAAAGGCCCATGTGTTTCATTTGGCAGAGGGCAGAGCAAAGGCAGGCTGAGGGATCACTGGGCACAGGAGGTCCAGGTGGGTGCCAGACATCTTTGGCATCTCCCAGGCACCTCACTCGGAAAAGGCTGGGAAAACCCTTATGGTTTTTCTCCATCTTAGCTTCAAACCTCAGAAATGTTTGGTGTCTTCAGAAAAAACAGGGATGACCTCTCTGCATATCAGCCCAGTGAGTGGTAGCCAGAAAGAGTGGGGTTACGAACTTAAAATGAGCCATGGCTGGACTTCAAAGCCCAGGGCAACGGAGTATACTTATTAGGTTATCAAGGGGAAAGAATAAACGAAATGCAGCAACCAAAGCAGTGTCCTGTTGCGGTCGATGAGGAGACATGAGCTTGCCACCAGCAGATTTTGAAGCTGGCCGTATGTCTTCTGCAAGGCTGGATTTGCCCTTTGGAGGACATCTCAACAGTGAATAAAAATTTAGAGAGCTGCCCTTGCTGGTGAAGGGAAGAGGTGGCTCCAAACCCATCTTTACCATGTCCAAGTCTTCTCGTTCCTTTTTTGCCCCTCTCAGTTGATGAAAGAGAAGAAGATGCTCCGTGCCGCCCCATCCCAGGACCAGCAGGTGGTTATGGACCGTGTCCATCAGTGGAGCACCCGGCTCAGGGAGCAGCCCAAGGTCGCGAAGTCCCAGGAGAAGGAGGCAAGTGAAATAAAGCAAAGAAGGCTTGGGTTCATCAAGAGGGTTTAAGCAGATGTTTAACTCTAAGCAGCCTTGAAATATTTTCTGCATTGAGACTAAACCTAATTTCGAGCCTATTCTGTGATGCTTTGCTACAATTCAGCTCTTTTTTTTTTTTTGCATTCATTAAAAACAAAGCATTACATGAGTATCATGGGCATGAACCGTGCCCACCGGGGTGTAGATCACCAGAGCAACAATTTGCATTACAATTTGGAGCATCTTTTACTCGTTGTCAGACCTGTGAATAGCACGTGGGGTATAACAGGATGGCATCTGATGCGCTAGTGACCATATCATGGAAAGGAAAGCCCCTAAGCTGACCCCTCACAGGTATGGTCTGCTTAAGGGAAACGGCTCTTGGGGAGCGTATGTGGCCACTTTAGGCTCTTGCTGTTTTCTGCTCCTTTTTTTTTTTTGAATGTATTTAATAATAGTACTCTGCAGAGAGAGGTAAAATTACCCAAAATTATAGACAAATGGTCGGTGAATGATGCCCAGTCTATTTCTTTGCAGATCAAGCTGCTCTCTGCAAGCAAACCTAAAGGTAATTGCATTTTTAAAGTGAATCAATTTGGGTGTACATCAATTTTTCATAGCTAACAGCCCTTCAGACCACTATGCCTTCTCTGTCTCCCTCTACGAAAGCCGTGGAGTCCTCTCCAGGGGAGCTGGCTGTGTGTCCTCTCACACCAAGCCGTGGAGTGGACACCTTCCACTCCCTCAACTCTCTGCTGCAACAGCACCGACCACAGCTCTGGTCGCTGGCACAAAACTGACTTGTCTCTTGGGTGGGTTTTGCATTGGCGCCGTACTCCAAAGGAATGAGATCTCACAGCAAAAGGATGACCTTGCCTCCTCTGAAACGATGCCAGTGGTTATTTGCATAAAAATAAGGAGCTGAGGCACGCTGTGGTTTCTTCTTCACAGTCTGGGTTTTCTGTAATCAAGTGCCAGAGGAAGAAAACAGGGACTTCTCAGCTCCTTGATGCCTGCGGCGCAGCCACACACCCACCCAGGTCCTGCTGCTCAGAAAACCAAAAAGACCGTAAACCAGAGATGGCTATTAGCACATACCCAAGGGGCACGTCACTGAGTCCAGCCCTGAGGGGCAGCAGAGGGCTATTTGCCCACTGCCATCCTCCAGCCAGTGGCCTTGGTGGGTGAGCGCCCTGGGGTTTCTCTCAGGGATGTTCTCCAATGTGTGCCAGACCTGGGCCAGGCTTGGATCGCCAAAGGGACAGGTGTGTCCGTATTTTCCATACAGGAAAACCAGGTGGTGATCAGCACTTGCTTCTGCGCTGGGACCTCAGCTCTTCTTTGACCCTCACAGGCTCCTTTCTTCCCCGCAGTGACCCAGGAGGTGACCAAAGTGGTGGCTGGTGAAGAGTCATCAGGTGGGTATCGGAGTTGGGACCATCCCTGTGCCAAGAACACCAGGATGAAGCTGACGTTGATCTTGGGGGTGTTGTGCAGTGAGGACAAGGGGTCCTGGGCAAAGCTGGAGGTGATGTGGTGGTGGGCTGGGGGCAGAGGGGGTGAGCTCACTGGTCCCCTCTTGGCTGTGCGGAGTATGACCACGCCACAACCAGCCCTGCCACAAGTGCTGCACCCAGGAAAGCTGTCCCAGGCAGCTGCTGGGCTGTGGATGGGATTTTGGAAAAGTTGTGTCCAGGAATTAATCAGATTAGAGGAGGAAGTCGCCCCTTCATAGAAGGATGTAGTCTGCTGAGGGCAACCAGTTGCTTGCTATGAGACTGGTGGGACACACGTCGCCAAAGAGGAGAAGGGTCCCACCAGCCTCCTCCCAGTGCACTACTGCACTGGTACCAGCACCCACCTTTACTCCAGACAGGGAAGAAGCTGCCCTGGGCGGGAAGTGGAGGCTGCTGGAAGCCCTGCGGAGGAATCCAAATCTCCTCAAGCGGTTTCGCCCCATCCTGGAGGAAGTGCTGGAGGAAAAGCTGGAGAGCATGGGGGTCAAGAGAGTAAGTCTGTCCTTTCAGTGCCAGTATTTGCAATGCCAGCCCTGAGCCAGTGCAGGAACACAAAGACTGCTCTAAGCTGATTTTTTTTTTAATTTTTTTAAATTTTTTTTTTTGGGGGGGAGGCAGCTGAAACCCTAACCGGCAGTAAAAAAAAAAATAAAATCCCATTCTGGAGCAATCACAGCCTGAGAGGCGAATGGGAAGGTGGAGGCAGAATTATGCAGTAGCAGAGGGAATAAACTGCTGTGCTCTCATCGCTGAGGTCGGTTATTAGTATCTCTCCAGCAAATCTGTCTCAAAAGCAGCCTTTCATATGCTAAATTACCCAGGGCTCCCTCTCTTCTAGGGAAGGAGGGGTGTTTGAGGGCACAGCAGTCCCCCGTCACGGGGATTTCAAGGGGACTTTCACCGTCCGAGTCCTTTTCATGTCAAGCATATTAAATAGTACCGCCGAGAAGTCTTCCAGAGCTCCCAGCAATGCAACACCACCACCTAGCACCTTGCGGCGAGCACGGCTGCCGGGGACCCGCGTTGCTCCGTTGACCCGTGCTTCTGAGCAAAGCAGCATTTCTCTTCCAGGTGCCAAAGGCACAAAAAAAAGCACAGCGACTGAATGACTTCTTGCGTGATTTTTTCCTGGAGGTGCTTTTAAGGAGCACTGCTGGGTTCGTTCCACATTGGCTGGAGCCCCTGGCATGTCCTCCCTTCTCCCCTGTGTGTTATTTGGGAACACTGAGGCAGTGTCAAAAGTAGCGGAGGGGCAGACCCACAGGCGTACACACACATCCCCCTTGTTCACTCTTCGCTTCTCATCATTTTACAGCTCTATGACCCCAGGACACTTATGGTCACAAAAGCTCCTCGAGCTGTGAATACCTCTCAAGACAAAATGCTGCGCTTACACTGTAGCCTAGAAATTGCCCAAAATAGTTGAGATTTACTCTTCAGCAGTGATTTACTCTTCAGCAGTAATTTACCAAAGCTTTGCAACTGTGGGCTGTTTGCATGGGATGCGTTGTGCTGGGGAAATGATGGGTAAGAGCTGGTAAGAGCTTCCTTGGGGTTCGGACAGGGCTTGGTGCTTGCAGGATGCTCTTGAGATACAGGCAGCGTTGCCGAGGGCTTGGTTCACCACCCAGCACTGTGGGAGGACATCAGGGCCCCTCTGCTTTAGGTTGCGAAGGGGATCTCTGCTCGGACCTACAAAAGCCTCCAGGCTCTGGTCAGGCTTCAACAGCAACAGAAGGCTGAGAAATTTCCCCATCTCCTCCATCTGAGGGATGAGTTGGTCCAAGCGGTGATGAGGAAAGTCAGGCAATGCAAGAAGCCTGGCGGTGCTGTGCCTCGACAGCTCTCCATCATCCCAGGTGAAGTGACCTCCTTCTTCTCTACATACCAACTGTGGGGACCTGTGGCCACCCACCAATGGCCACAGGACACTGTTCCCTTACCCAATGAGACAAGAAGGCAGAGAAAGTGCAGGAAAGAGCATTTAGGGTGATGCAAGTCTCTGCAATTGCTCTCTGCATATTGACCTCACATGGATTGGCCTGACATATTTGGGGAAAAAACATCAGCTGTCCCCAAAAGCCCCAGCAGAGTGAAATACAGGTTTGGCAGTGCTTGCAAATCCATTTTTCCCCCCTTTTTCTACACAACCCCATGTTGGGTGGGCTGCGTGGCTCCCCCAAGGGCAGCCCACAGGACTACCAGGAGGTGGGTGGTGATTCTTCTTGCTCTCAATATTGCCTTCCAGCTCAAAGCCTGAAGAGCCCTAGGTCCATTCGTGGGTCACAGCCCATGGTGGTACCAGCTAAAGTTGAACCTAAAACCTCGGTGATACCCCAGCCTGCTCCTCGGACCAGAGCCTGCTCCACCCACAGCCACCCAGCAGCTCCCTGGGGCACCCTGCGGACCTCCAAAGCCAGCAGTCCCCACCGAGGACTTGTCCCACAGCGGAGGTGTGTCCCATCACCTCCTTTTGGTCTCCAGGCAGGTGGGCAGTGCCCAAAACCCTCAGCCACAACCATGCCCCAAGTATTCTGGAGTTTGCCCAAACACCAGCACCTTTGGAAATTGCCAAGCAGTGGGCGATGTGACACCCCAGAGGGATTTGTTTAGAAAAGGAGTTTCCTGGGGTCTTCCTGACCATACGGGCTGAGTGAAACAGGTCAGCAAAGTCAGACCTGAGAGCTTGTACCCACCATGTGGTGCTAGAAACAAACATGGGGCATTTCCCACTGGTCTTTGGCTCCTTCATCCCCTCCCAGAACCTCTGCAGGAGGGAGAGGGAGTTCTCTTGGGGTTTTTGAGTGAAACTAGTTTAAAAAAGAAAAGCTCAGAGAAACTGTGCAGACCATGCAGAGAAGAAATAACATGGAGAGGGTGTGAGATGGCAGCAGGGAGGAAGAGGAGCTCATCTATGACCAATAGTGGGTGACAGAAAGGAGTTAGTTGTTTGCTCCATGAGCAAGAAAAGCCAGATCTGGGTTTTAATCTCGAGCAAAGCAATACCAAACACAGGCAAGGCATGGGCGTGAGCATTTGTTGGAGATGTTTGCAGTCGGTGGGTGTGATGGACCTGTCCATGTCCATGGGGAATGCGGGGCTTCTCTATGGGCTGCCCTGCTCAGGGCTGGGTCATAGCCTGGATCATCACGGGGCTTCCCCGCATCCGCTTCAGGAGCAGGGAAGGGGGATGCCAGAGCAACCCCATGCATGAATCATCTCTCTGTGCACCAGCTCGGACGCAGTGCTGGGAGGGAAGCAGCCCACCCTGTCCCCCGTGAAGCTCAGCCCTCAGCAAGAGCCGTCTTTCTCCGTGGTGGTGCGGGGGGATGAGACTGACTCCAACGGGTCAGACCAGGATTCGCTGGAGGAAACGGCTGGTTCAGGTACCGCCTGCTCTTGTAGCAACCACTGTGGGTCAGCGAGGTGGTGGAGACAGCCCTGGTGAGCACCATCAGCGCCGCCGTGTCACCTTCTTCCTGGGGCTGAAGTGGGACAAGTCTTACCCCACTGTCCCCCATACCCAGCCAGGCAACGGGGGCACCGGTCACTTTATCCATCGGCAACTTGTGTGCCCAGCTCTGCCAGGGTATTTTCCAATAAATCCTGCAGCCGTTTCTTTGCACAGAAGGAAACCAGACTGTCTGGAGGATGCAGGGAACCCCACAGGACCTAAAGGGCTGTCAAAAACAAGGCGAAAAGCTTGTTTTAACTGTTGGCTGTATGCTGTAAAACCCAATGTGAACCACATATCAGGGGATGATGTGGGGACTCCTCCTGGGCCCCTCAGAGAGTTGGGGGACAGCGGGAGGCACCTTTCACCTACGCATTAACTGCAGAGAGCAGCAGGTACTCCTTGTACATGGCTGTGGTGTGTCCCAGGCCAAAAAAGAGCCCTCGGTGCTGTGTGACACACCACTGGCCCAGGCTGTGTGTGCAGATGGAGAATCCCTCCAGCATTCTTGCACATACCGCAGCGTTACCCACCCAGCACTTGCGTGGGTTTGGAGTGAAAGGGACCTTAAAGATCATCTCGTTCCAAACCCCTGCCATGGGCAGGGACACCTCCCACCAGCCCACGTTGCTCCAAGCCCCGTCCAACCTGGCCTTGAACACCTCCAGGGATGGGACAGCCACAGCTTCTCTGGGCAACCAGGGCCAGGAGCTCACCGCCCTCACAGGCAAGAATTTCTTCCTAATATCTCATCTAAATCTCCCCTCTTCCAGTTTGAAGCCATTCCCCCTCATCCTGTCACTCCATGCCCTTGTAAAAAGTCCCTCCACAGCTCTCCTGTAGCCCCTTTAGGGACTGGAAGGGCCTCTGAGGTCTCCCCGGAGCCTTCTCTTCTCCAGGCTGAACACCCCCAAATCTCCCAGCCTGTCCTCCCAGCAGAGGGGTTCCAGCCCTCGCAGCATCTCTGTGGCCTCCTCTGGACCCACTCCAGCAGTTCCATGTCTTTCCTATGTTGGGGGCTCCAGAGCTGGAGGCAGCAATGCAGGGGAATCCATTGATCCCAATCCATTTCTTCAATTCACCAAACATCTGCTTCCTGAAACAGCTCCGTTGGGATGGGTCCAGACAGTGCTAGCGAGATTAAGCTATTTAGAAACCAGCTCGCCCTGGGGCTGCTGGTGGTCCCCTCCCTTCTCACCCAGCTGTGCCATCACCGTGCCCTGGGGCTCCCTGTTTAACCTTCTGTGCCCTGCACAGGGACAGCCACATCCACGATGGTGAAGCTCCTGGAGAGACGTCTGGATGCAGTGGCCCAGAGACCGCCTGGTGGGGTGAAACTCTTCCCAGCCCTGAGCTCAGCATTGCCAAAAACCAGCCAGCCTGCCAAGAAACTCCAGGTACCTTGTGCAAACAGCCACAGGGTTGTTTTCTGGCATAATTTCCATTAAAAAAAAAAAAAAAAGCATGTCATGTCCTCTTCTG
Organism: Anarhynchus alexandrinus; assembly: GCA_008711295.1. NCBI lineage: Eukaryota > Metazoa > Chordata > Aves > Charadriiformes > Charadriidae > Anarhynchus > Anarhynchus alexandrinus. The sequence continues at coordinate 76,853 of VUYV01000238.1, read as the reverse complement.
AGCTCCTACCCATCAGCAGTGCCACAGGGCATAGGCTGTGTGCAGGGACTTCAAAATTACAGCAGCAGAGACTTGGCCCCTTCATCCAGTTGCAGACATCTGTCCTTCCCCTGATGTTTGTCTGTTCACCCTCTCTGGGGGAAAAAAAATAAAATCATTATTCATGCAGTTGGGAGCAAAACCAGTAAGCAACAGAGAATCAAATTGAGAAAAGGTCTCTGGAACAAATCCAGAGATAATTGGAGTGATGCAATGGTGAAATTATTAAATTACTATAACAGGACTTAAACATAACCTCAATTTGTGGGGGAGAGCTGATGTAATTAAAGTGGTGGCAGTGTCAGAATCAAATTGCTTTTTTAGGGGGAAAAAACCAAATAATTTAAAAGGATTTACCCAAGGAAAGCCCTGACACAAATACTGGGAAGATTTTTTTTTCCTTGAAGGCAATGAAATTCTAAGCTGCCATCTGGCAAAGTGAAAAAAAAAAAATAATAAAAAAAAAAAGAAAAGTGAAGCATGAAGTTTATGGCACAACTTACAAGTCATGGAAACAGAGAAAGGGTCTCCTGTGTAGTGTCCTGATGCAACCACATTTGGCCCTCTTTGCTCTAATTTTTGCATCAGCGTGATGGAGAAGAAATCCCTGTTGATATGTAGTAGTAGGGGGGGGACCAGGGTGCGAACGTGGGGTGTGGGTCTGACCCTGCTGCTCCCCTTCACCCTCTCTGTGCTCCTTTCCAGTTTGTAGGTGACAGCGGTGACCTGGAGACCTCCTCCCTGGAGGACCTGGCACTGGTGGCTGCTGATGCTCAGAGGACCACCTCGGTCCCCATGGCCCTGGGGAGCCGGGCTGCGAGGGGACACATGGTGGTGACAGGGAAGTGACAGTCCTCTGCCAGCAGCCACTGGATGGTGCCACAAGACCAGAAACGGGCAGCAGCCGCTCTGCAGCCTCCCTGGGGGTGCTCCTGGGCTCCAACCACCCCTCTTTTGGGCAAGACCCCAATATTGGAGCTCTTCCAGACAGCATGGGGGGGTTGGGTCCTCCCTGACCAGCTGATGTGGATCGCATCAAGGAGGATAAATGCTGAAAAGGAGAGATTTCTGCTTTCCCTTCATGCATGCGCAGGAGCTGTAACACGGTGCCGTGAGCTTTCAGAGCCCCAGGCAGATCTCCGTGGACATCACATCCCATGGGCTGGGGCCAACTCTCCACGTTGGACACAGCCCAACACTTGTGTGCGGCTTTTTTATTCTTTAAGCAGTCCAAAAAACAGAGTTAGGGAGGGGAGACAGCAGCTTTCCTTCTTGTCGTGTCTCTTTTTGCCGCTGCTCCTGAGGGTGATGGGAAAGTTCTTGTTTTCTGCTCTGGGACAAACCAAGACTGATGTGCTTGGACAGAATAACAAGCCGCAGTGGCTATCTCCTTCTTCCTTTCCTTCTTGAATCGATGGAAACTCCCACCCAAAGGATGATTTTTTTTGCGCTGTAAACACAACCACAGAAGCCTGAACCTGCTGCTAATGCTCATCTGTGTAAATTAAGTTCATTTTCCTGATTTTCTCTGCATTTTGTACATTTGTAGCAGTGCATCTATGATCTTGATCCCTTAAAAGTATGAAATCTTGGAAAATGCAGCAGGAAAAACTGGCACTTTTCAGTTTCTCTTCTCTTTTCCAACCCGCTCCACTGCTGCTTCAAACTTCTATGATTCCTTATTTATCATTTGCACGTGGATTTTAATGCCAGGGAGGAGAAAGCCCAGCCAGGGCTGAGCAGAACAGGCTCAATCCATTTCATTTCACTGAACAGCAAAAGTGCCTTCCAGATAACTGTCCCCAAACACGCAGATAACCCTCTGTATTTTGTACATCCCCTACGACCCCTGGAATGTGCACGTTCACCCGGGTGTTTATACCCACCCACACGGTGTGGATCTGTAGCGGTGACCATTTCAGTCATTCAGTTGGAAGGACTAGACCTGGCTGGTGTTATTCATTGCTTAGGGTGCTGCTGCCACGTGCTTAATTTAACGGCCCTTGTGCTTTTTGGTCAGCGTCCATCACAACAAACACTTCTTTTAATAAATTAAATAAAGGAGAGATGTTTTCACCCCTTTCAGAGCACCAGTATTGGTTACCAGAGAAAATAAATGAGCTTTTTACCTGTAAGAAATTACAGGTGGAGGTAGCAGTGGGTGTTTGCTCCTGGGAAAAGGGTCCCGGCTCACTTTCTGCCCTCGCTGCCTCCCCTACAGCAGCCCTGGGCTGGGTTCCAGTGCCGGCATGGTCCAAAACCAATAAATTTCTGCCCAAAAGAGCAAACGGGTAGTAAAGGGGCAGAAAGCAGAAGCTGTTTTGCCTTGGCTACGTGGCAAGCTCAGTGCCAAGGCAGGAGCCTTGCCCAGCACTAAAACCCTGCCAGCCCCAGTCCTGCCAACCAGTGCAAGAATCGCTCTCACGTTCCTTTTTACCAGCGGTTGTCACACCTGAGGTGCTTCTGAGCCATCAGAGTGAGCTTCAAGTTAAGCCTCAACTCAACACCATGTCCAGATGGTGCCAGAAAGGTGGGGGAGAAAAAAACTTCCCCTAAGTTTGGGAAACTCCAAAAATAGGTGACAGCCTTCTGTGAAGGGAAAGGTGGCACTCATACTCTGACGAATTAATATAGATACGGACAAAGCATTTTTATTTCAGATTGGACATTTTGAGCCAGCACGCGGCGAGCCACACGGCAGAGGATGTGCGGTGGGCATGGCAGCGCCATGAAGATGCACCTCGGGTTATCCCAGGTGATGGGCTCTGTCTCCAGAGAAGAGAAGAGGAGGGGGAGAAGTGACTCCAACGATACCAGCGCCATCAACATGTTTTGTCCAGAAAAGAAAATTTTACTCCATTTTTGTTTTCCATATTGTTTTAAGGACACCTTCCCCAGATAAAGCAACTGCTTGTGTGTCCCTTTTTAGAGTACCATCCTTTTCTTGATGGCACCAAACTGGGCCACGCTGCTGGGTACATGGCATGAGTCCCACGCTGTGCTGCACGATGCCAAACTGGCAGAGATGCTCCCCGAGCAGAAGGACTACAGCAGCCAGGGGGGAATGCAAAACAAAGCAAACCTAAACAAAGCCAGAAAGAAAGGATGCGGTGGAAAAGAAAATCGGATGAGCAAGTGGGGACGCTCGCTTGCAGCCGAGGTTCAATAGGCAGACAGGTGTCCTGATGCTTCAGTCGCACAAAGATTTCTTTGTGACTGCATTAAGGAGACAAATTTGCCTTCTCCCGCTGGAGAACAACAGCAGAACAAGCACCGACTCCAAAATTCATTCCCCTCACCCTGTAAAGATGCGGTGCTGCGGCGATGACATGAGATGATGGGGAGGCTGCCATGGGCAGAGGTGGCCCGTGCAGACCACAGGCGTCCTGCCCCTCTCAGAGCCCAAGACTGCATCCCATCCCTTGCAAACCTTCAGGGCAAATCCTGCCCACCAGCCCACTGTGGTTGTGCACCACCAGCATGCTACTTGCTTGGTGGAGAGGGTGGTGGAGCAGGCTCGTTTCACAGGCTGGAGCACACATGCCCATCTGTGCTGCTTGACATCCAGTGGCTTTTCCTGAAAAACTTAAAAAAAAACCCTTGCAGTTTCGTTAAATGATGGAAGCTGCAACCCTAGCACCATGGCGTGATTTGGAGGAGTGTGTCCTCTCCGCTACCGGTGCTTTTCCCTGGCCATGGTTTTACCTCTCGTCCAGTGCAAGTGGCCCAGTCCTCAACCCTCTACCCCAACCTGCAGTCCCCACCTGGACACGTAACCCCATCCCGCCCATACCCAAACTGCTTCCCTTAAATTTCCGCGGGTTTTTATTTTCCTCCCTCCAGTATTCCAACCTTGTCTTCAGTCCAGCACAGCATGGAGAGTTTTCCATGGTCTTTACCAATTGCTGAAACCTCGTTTCTCCCAGCAACCAGACGTGTGTCCTTTGGCTTTGTCCTCTCTGGAGTCTCTGGGAATGGTAAAACAAGTTCAGAGCCAGCAATATAAAGAACTAGAGAACTAGCTGACTTAATGAAGGTGAAACCATGCCAATCAGGGTGGGAAAAAAGGGACCTTTGCACTGCCATGGCAAATTGAAGGGTCAAAGAGAAACCTGAGGTTGGTTTTACAAGTACCATCCCAGCCGATGCCTGCACAACCAGCTTCCAGCTTGGAGGTACTATGACAGAGTCCTACCATTTAGGACATCCACGGGGCATAGGCATGACCCCCTTCCTGGCCCCTGCCAGGAGTTTAATGCCGTCTCATGCTCTTTAAAAAAATCTGTGTTTTTCTCAATGGCATTTGTCTTCGTGGGCCTCCACTTATGGGAAATACTTTTATACAGCATGAATATGTGTGGGACAATTAGTAGACAATCAAACCCCAGCACTAACAATCTCTGAATGCCATGCAACTCTCCCAAATAATAGCGAGCTGGAAAAAAAGAAAAATAAAGGAAAAGAAAAATCCTGTCAAATTTATTCAGCTGGAATATCTCACACAGAGCGTTATTCTCCCATAATATTTGGGGCAAGCACAGTGTCATAAATCTTATTGCTATTAATCCGTAGACTCATTCATCTCTGTTCAGCTATATAAAAGCAATAACCTTGTCACTATAGGAAGGGAGATTGGGCTTTTAATTGCATATAGATTTCAGGAGAGTTCTTATCTCAGAGTCCAATTTGTAGCTTCAGATACGGGGTCTTTGCTTCCCCTGGTCAAAATCCATGCAAATCTGCCATGCTCTCACACGCTTATAAATGTCAGAGAAGCTCAGAAAAAACCTATATAGAGCTCCGCTGGCAGATAATACACACGGCCCTCTCAGCGTTTGCTTTATTAGACGAGCCCGTATTTAATTAGCTCCTCTGAAACAGGATATGCGTTTTTCGGAGGCTGATCAAATTTACAGAAACAAACCCACACACATCGCCCATCACAGTTTCCCTGCCTCCTCTCCCTTGGCTCTGCAAGAGCTACCAAGCGCATCCTTTGCCCTGCAGTTTATTGTTGATAAAGGCAAAATAATCAACAAGGGGCCTTCCATCCCTTCAGGTAAAGTGCTGGGGACACAGGCTGTGTTTTGGGTCCCCAGAGCGCTCCCCGGGCAGCACATGGACCGGGTGTCCCCTCTCCCCATGCAACTGGCGCTTACCACCCCGGGCTGTGGGCGTGGCACAGGGGTTTGCGTTCCTTTGTGGGCATTGGGACACAACAGCACTGGGACGCAATGAGCTGCCACCAAGATGACATCGGAGCATCCTTGGAGGGGGAGGGGGGGGGCTTTTGGATCTCGTTTTTTTTCTCAAAGTCCAAAAAAATCAATTAGGGTATCTTCATTTTTCTTTTAGCCTGCAGGGCTGGAAATGGGAACTTTGCCCTCACCAAAGACTAAAATCTTGTCAGAAGGAGGTGGCTTCAGCTGCAGGGCTTTTAGGAGACAGACGAGTTCAGCTGAAAAGGGGATGTTTCGGTCAGGGAAACACGAAGTGCTTTCTGCAGTAGGAACCGCAGCTCCGTGGCTGCGGACGCTGGTTCTCCCCACGCCGTCGTTCCCCTGACACACGATGCTCGCCGCTCGCGGTGCTGCCCGCCAGGAGATAAGGTTCATTATGGCCAGAAAAAACAGGGAGCAGCTGTAATATCAGGTGTTGTTACACAGCAAACAGGCTCATGAATACATGATTCTCTGCTTCGGAATTTGATTATTTTTTTTCTCCAGTAAAGTTTCCTGCATTGAAATCTTTCATACTGCAAGTTGTTGGCGGAGGCAAGGAAATGAAAACTGGTGGTGGAAGATTAGGAATGTACTGAGGGCAGGAATTCCCGGATACAGCTCTGTCTCAGCTCTCTGCCGCTCTCCCCGACGCTCCTGCCCGCAATCTTGTCATCTACACGCTAGCACACATCAAAGTGAAACCGAGAGTGAGCAGGCTGGGTGAGTTTGTCAGAGTATATGTGTTGCATAAAAATAAAATGTAACTTTCAAAGTTTTGGTGGTTTTTTGGTTTGGTTTGGTTTGGTTTTTTTCACTTGCTCACGCCTGTTTTTGCTCTAACGCAGCCAGAAACTCGTATTTCGTTTTTTTCTGAGTGCTTTTCTGTATTTTTCATTACCCTGTGTACCTTTACCTAACCACCACTTATGCATTTCCTATCTAAATTAAACATTCCTGTGCTTTCCAGGCCCTTTTCCAGTGGTGGCTGGCAGGAGTGGGAGCATACCAGCGATTTTTCTGCCCTCCTAAGAACAATGAAGTATTTAGAAGTGTTTGATTTCTATCTTGAAAGTTGGGTAGATGCTGGACTGAAAGTGGCCTCAAACCCCAAAAGACCTGTACTCCCTGGCAAGCCCAGTGTCCCCAGCACGGACTGGTTTCATTGCATCAGTGGGTTGGGGTCCCCTGATGCTTATTTGTCTGCTTTTCTGATATTTTGTTGCAGCGTATAACTAAATATATCTTATAAAGGGAAAAAGGAAACCCTCATCTTTTATTTTTTCCCCTCAACCACACATACTTGGTCATGCTGCTCCCAAGAATCTGCAGAACCCGAAGCCGGGGTGAGTTTAGCTGAGCAGGAAAGTTGGTAGCTGCTGTTTGTGACAAGGAGAGAACGAGTGAAAACAGTACTTTTGGTCTTAAAGACTTTATCTTTTTTAATATTCATGTAAAAAAAACCCCACAAAACTAACAAAACAAACAAACAACAAAAAAATAAATCCAGCATGCAAAAAAGAGGCAGAAAAGATAAGTCTATGCTGAGAGACAGGGAAAAAATCCAGTGTAAAGAATATCAATATTTTAAAAATAGGATGGGCTTTAGCTCTGCAAAACTGAATTGTTCTCCATGAAAAACAGATCCTTAAAACACAGTCCTTCGCTAGTACGAAAGGCAGAGCCAGCACTGACATCCAGCAGAGGCAGTGATTTACCCCAGGCAGCAGCAGGGGCCAATGTCCAGTCTGAGATGGCACCAAGAGCTTCTGTTGGATGGAAGCTCTTCCCACCTCTCTGCATGCTGGTCATCTCCTCCAGCCATCAGCCCCTGGCGCTGCACACTGCCACGCGTTCCCTCCTCCTCTTGCTGACCTGCCCGAGGTGTAACATCTCCCCATCTCCTGGACCTGTGCCGGAGATGTACCTCCATGTAGTAGTGGAGAGCTGGTGGTTATGGAGCGGTGGTGGTTATGGAGCGGTGATGGTTATGGAGAGGTGGTGAGTATGGTCTGTGCTCACTGGGAGCGCTGATGTTCAGTGAGACAGGTTGCTCCCCACTATTCATACAATCTACCAGAGATGCCAGATAGACTGGTAGCTTGACCTACCAAAGGTTGAACTCTGGAGGAACATTCAGCTCTGCCTCTGATCCCTCCAGAATATGAAACCACTCAAGGGAATAGCAACATTTCACCAAAACTATTTTGCCAGTGAACTCCTGCAGAGAACTTATAACCATTACAAGTGCCGTTAAACCTAATACAGAGATCTATCAAAATGGCTGCTTTGGAGGGTTTGGACCCCTTTTTTTCTCTCTAATTTATCCCTCAGTACCCTTTGCTCTGCTCACAGGCGCTTTCCAGAGCTAGGATGTATTCTGGAGCCAGGTGGGAGGACCTGCAAAGGGCACACAATTCTCCGCTCCCACATAAGCTCTTGTGTCTCTTCCTCTGACCCCTTCGAATAAAATTCCTCTCTGATGGATTTGTTGGAAGAGGCAATGTCCCACTAAGGAGTTAATCTTCACATCACGGGGCCAGAATTAACACAAGAAAGCCTGATGTCCGTATGGAGTTACACATCTAATGCTCCCTGGGATTTCTGCTCCAAATGTAACTCTAATTAATTCTAAATGAGAAATTCTTCTGGCTTCATTAAAGATGGCATCTGCAGGAACACCGGATGCACACAGAGGTTTTCAGCTATTACAGCAAATATCTAGCATAGGAATAACAATGGATTATACATATTCCCTGGAGAGATCAGAAGAAATAAATACACTTTTGTATGATGGGTTATAGCAAATGTCTAACTAACATAAATCAGATTAAATATCACAGCGAATCAGCAAAGCAAAGGTGTGTCTGAGTAGAAGCAGTGACCAGGGAGGAAAATGCCATGACTATGGGGTTTGTGTGCACTGGCCACAGCCAAAGGGGCACAACTGAATTTACTTTAAATGAACAGCAAAATAACATAGGCGACCACTAGATCATAATTTTTGCTTTTCAACCTGGTCCAAAAAAAAAAAAAAAAAAAACAGGTGGCAAAACCAGAGCAAAGATACATTATTATTTCAGTAAACCGCTGGGTTTTTTTGATGAACAGGGGACACCGAGGTCATGGGATGTTGTTCCCCTCTCCAAACTCTGAGAAAGTAGGGGATGACATTGCCTAATTGCAGGAAAGCCTGCTCAAAGGGAAAAAGGCAATGGGGTGGCACTGCTTTTACATCTGGGCTATTATTAGATGGGAATTTTAATCTTTTAGGAGAGTTAGAAAAGGGCACAAGGCACAATCCTGGTCCTGGATATCAAAGTTTATATGTAACATATGAGCAAACTGCTCTACTCTGAAAGCATAAGAAGGCACTATTTTTGTTACAGACCTCCTTGTAGTAGGCATACTAGCAGGCAGTCAAATAAAACCGATGTTCATAACAAGCTAGGGTACAACCTCAGAGTAGGGCAAACATGATAGAAAACACAATCCTTTTACAGACTGCTTGGTTTGCATGTACTTTTTGCTTCTGGAGTGAAAAATATTTTATAAAAGATAGCACATCTCAAGCCCAGAAAGTCTACTAGACATAGTCGTATTTTGAAGGGTACGAGCGTCTTCCATCCTCGCTTCGAGCAGCCTCTTCATACCCTGCACCCTTCCTAGTCTTCGATTCAGGTTCGTACCCTGAACCAACTTTATAGGGCCCCGTTCTGTAGGAGATATTCCGCCCCGATGCGTTGTAGGACACCGCTTTGTAACTGAAAGAGACACAAAAGATGGCATCAGCCACTGGAGGGTCTGTGACTACCCATTGTTGCACCCGGTTGTCCTGTTTGCTGTTGGATTTTAGGCAACTTCGTGCTGTGTCTTCACTTGGAGCCACTCAGTGAGCTCAGAGTCAACCCTCCCCAAGTCTCTTTCATGTTTTTCATAAACTTATACTTTCTTTCCCATGAGTAAATCCTTGGTTGAGTAAAGGACCCACCTACCATAACCAGCTACGTAGGCGTACAAAGCCCTACTTGATGTAAATTATAGCTCACCTGATACAATCTACACCTGCTGATGATCTGCTATGCAATTTGCAATCAAAGCTGCAATTAACGAGCCTGACTTAGCCAGCATATTGCAAATTTTAGATTTTAAGGTCAATCTTTCCTGCCCTCTCTATTTGTTTGCAAGTCCTGTAGTCAGGAAAGGGAAATGGTCAATTTTGACCCATGATACAGGGCAAACAGATGTATCATTGTGATAACTCTTGCAACAGTGGTATTACACGTAGACATGTCCTGTGGTGACCTGGCTGCGCACTATCCCAACACCCAAGGCTTCATGCAATACCTTCCCATGCCTACCCCAGACAGGCTTACCGGGATTCTTCTGGAATCAGCCCTCTGCAAGCAAGGCACATCAAGATGCCTCCTATGAGGGCCAGGCCACCTGCCACCCAGCCGACGAACAGGGCTGAGCCAAAGGTGTACCTACAAAACACAGAGACACAACTGGTTAGCGCAGCGACAGCGGTCCAGTCTGCTGCAGCAGAAATGCACTGAACATTGTCATTCTCTCTCTGGCCCTGCAGAAGTTCCCATGAGCACCATCCCCACCTGCAGGCTCATCCTCAAGGGGCTCTCTATCTCACTCTTGAGCTGTGTGAACAGAGACACCCCAGCCAATTTGCTTGGACAAATTATCTCCAGTGCAGATGAGACAGAGACTCAGTAAATCATAGAATCATAGAATCATAGAGTGGTTTAGGTGGGAAAGAACCTTGAAGATCATTGAGTTCCAACCCCCCTGCCATAGGCCTGGACACCTCCCACTAGACCAGGTTGCCCAAGGCCATGTCCAGCCTGGCCTTGAACACCTCCAGGGAATCTTCCAAGTCTTGGGACCAGACTAACATGCATCCAGAGTTTGCCTTTCCTTCAGCTGCAGCATGTCCTGGCCCTGAGGGAGATCTGCACTGCGGAGCACTCCAAGCCAGATGATCACCTACCTGTTCTGGACGTTCTGCATTCCCTGATACATGTTGGCTGTGGACATCCAGAAGTTTGTGACCAGCATGTTGGCAAACACAGACACTCCAGTGATGGCACACAGACCTGAGATCAGACAGAAGCGCAGACTGAGACCTACATAGTAATTATGGACTCCAGTTTTTCTGAGCACCCCAAGTCTTATTTATCCTCACTGGGACACCCTCCAAGACCTCTGACTCTTTTCTGAAACTGTGTCACAGTCTTTAACACTTCTGTCCTGAAAGCAGCCCTTATTTTAGGAAGAAACACAACCCCCAGCTCACAGAGGTGTGACCAAGGACCAGGTCCACCATGGCACATGGGTACCCAACTCCTCAGCTAGCTGCGATGAAGGACTTTGTTTCAAAATGGGTGAACTCAGCCAAGGGCTGTCCCATCTCAAGAGTCAGCCACATCATCATTTTAGACACCTTTTAGACACTTCAGATGTTTTAGACACTTTGGGAACACAAGGTGGGCTTTTCTAACATCCTCATTGGCCAAATTCTCAAAAAACTGACTCAGATTGACAAAATGATAGATTTTAAGTGCAAAATCAAAGCTGTGTTGCAGGAAGTGGTTTCCTCTCTCCAGCTTGTACTCATTGTACATCTTTAAGTTGCATTGCATGTCTCATATCCCAGCAAAAGTAAGCACTGTTCAACTGTAAGGATTTTAAATGGGAACATTCTCCCTCCCTTCATTATGGATTTGATTTGATCTCCAATAAAGTGTGGGAAAACCTGCAAGTGATGTTCTTAAGCATTTGCAATTTTGAGGTAGCTGGGCATTCCTGCAGCCTCCCTGATAAACCAAGGTATTAAAGACTTACAAGCTAGGCTACCACAACCCTGAGAGTCTTCATAAAATTATTATGTATAAAGCCTGAGACTCTTCATAAAACTATTGTGTATAAATAAAGGCTATAATAGCACATAACAGCAGTATACATATAACAAACTAAGAGATCTAATTTCCTTTTTATCTGTGGGCTGTTTTTTCAGCCTTCCATGTCCTGTCCCATACAAACTTCGGCTTTTCTTTTACTAAGCAGAGGTCGAAATCACTTGTCCCCAGAAGCGCAGGCTGGAAGACAAACGCCAACCACTTCATGCAAGCAGCAAAGCACTGGGTTGCTCCAGAGCATCTGCTACCTATGACCAGAAGTGCATGAAGACTACTTGCCCAGTCCTCAATTCCCGGCAACTGCGGTGAAAGACATGACACCACACACTTACCAGCAATGATAAACATGATGCCGGAGGTCAGAGTCATGTTGGCTTTTGCAGAATCCTCCATGCTGCCAATACGGACACATTTCAGAGCAAAAATGCACACAAGGAGGCCAAGGATGCCCAGGACGATCCCCACGATCATGAGGGCACGCACAGCCTGGAACATCGCTGCAAAACAATTTGAAAAGAGCAACGTTGAGTGACTGAAATGAGACTTATCAGAGCCTAGGAGGTTTTTAAAGATTTTTTCCTGTCTAAAAATAAAAAAAGAAGAAAACCCTGAACGTATTTTGCAATGCATTTGCTGAAAGCAAAGACTATACCTTGGAAAATGGGCACCGGATCTACTCTTGGTGGTTTTTTATGGGGCACCTCTGGAAATGTGGCTGGTTTTTTCAACTTCTGAAAGAGTTGGATGGTTTCGACATAATTTTTGCGTATGTTCATTGGCACCAGTAATGATTTATTCATCTGAACTTGACCTGGTCTGCAGCCGGGACAAGCGTGAGTTGTTTCATAACTGAAATGATTGAGAAAGCTTTTTTTTCCTCACCAAGCAACAATGAAAACAGGCAGCTCCACCCAACTATCCATGGTATTTCCAACTACCGTGCGACTCAAAGTGAAGTTCTGTATGTTCCTGCTTTACAGTAACACACATGGCACAGGAGAAGAGGAAAATCACCTTGACAAACGTTACACATACACCAAGGGAGAGCAACAAAGCTTCAGCAATGACCTCCCCCAGCATATCCTTTCCATGGTTATCTGTAAAACCAGTCCTGTATACATCTGTCCGTGTTCGTTAATACAACATGCAAACACCCTAGCCCCAAATTTGTTTGGCAGCAGGCTGTCAAGGTGGGAATGTTGGGTTGGTGGCAAGTTGTGATGTTGGTGGGTCATGCCCATGGGAGCCGAACGCTGCCATCACTCAGATGAAGGTAGGGAAGACCCTCCAGACTCTTCTTGGCTTGAGTAGAAAAGTAGGGGGAAAAGCAAAGGGAAACTTGCACCTTTTAAAATGCAGAAGCGAAGGGAAAAGGCCATGCGTTTGAATACCAAGATGATTTTCTAAGGTGGCACATATTCCATCTCACCTGCAGTTCAGCTCCAGCCCCAGACACTTCTCCTCCCCGCGTCCCTGGCAGAGACAGGAAGGCAGCAGGGCTGGTGGAGCACTGGGACGGGGTGGCTGAAAGTATTTCAAGGGCTGTTGTGATTTGGCCGAGATTAATTGCAGCCTCTTCTTGCCCTCCCAAGAGCTCTTGCAGCCCTGGGTTTGGCTTTGATGCTCCCCCACATGTGACTGTCCGTCTTCAGGGAAGATGCTCGTGACCAAATGGGAAGGACAGGCAACGTATCCTGCAGCCCCAGAGACGTCACTCAGCCTGCCTGTCACCCCTTTTGCTGGCTGGCCAGGATGGCCATGGTGCCCAAGTGTCCTGTATGGCCAGACTGGAGCAGAAGGCACCGGTGCAGGAGAGCAGGGAGTAGACCCTGCTGGTCTTGCACAGGGAGGGAGAAGGGAAATGTTTATAAATCCTCCACAGGAGGGGAAGGATGGGTGTTGGGGTGCCCATGTGGGTCTTTTTGTTTGTGGGGTACCACGAAAAACTTATTTACTTGGAAGGTGCTGGAGCACTGGAACAGGCTGCCCAGAGAGATGGTGGAGTCCCCTTCTCTGGAGATATTCAAAACCCACCTGGGTGCATTCCTGTCCAACCTGCTGTAGGTGATGCTGCTCTGGCAGGGGGGCTGGACTAGATGATCTCCGAAGGTCTCTTCCAACCCTGACCATTCTGTGAACCTGAGCAGAACCACACTGGCACCACAACACACAAGGAAGCCAGCAGTCTGCTATCCCACAGGCTGAGAATACACCACCTTCTCCCATCTGGCAGTCCCACCGGGGCTGCTGCTCTTATGACTCAATTTGCCCTTATCAGCTGATAACAAGTGCTAACGAGCCTGGGATTTTCAATCTGCCATTCATCAGACCCCAGGTGTGAGCTCATTAGTTATTATTCATCAGAGAACAAGAAGCTGGCGGATACACCTTATCAGCTCTCAAAGGTTGTTCACGCAGCACCTGATGCAAAGCAGAAAGCTGCAAAGAGAGGAAAATCACAATACTCATTTGTCTTTACAGTTCCTTAAGTTTCTTTCCAACTGCTTTTGTTTCAGGGCAAGCAGGAGGGGCTGATGCTCCTGGGCAGCACAAGACACTATGGATCCTGATGGAAGGTCCATGTCCCCAAGACAGTCTTTCATTCCGGTGATATATCCTACAGACCTTATGGTTCCTAGGTGCCATCACTGTGGTGGTCTCAACCCTTCAAGAAGTGACCCTAAGCTAAGACCTCACAGGGATATTGTGGATGCTCAAGACAGATGTTCCCAGTGCCTTGGCTGCCCATGGAAGGACACAATGGACCAAGCCAAGCAGCTCCTGGGATGTTGCACTTCTGCTGGAGCACTGAAGTCCGAGTGTGGTGAATCTGCATTGGAAAAGAGCAATCTGCAGCTGTTGGGAAGGGGAGAGAGAGGAATACAACAGAAAAAAATGCATAGTCATTAGCAGCGATTCCTCTCTCCACAAGGCTGACTTATGACTCCACAAAGGGACGGAAAGGAGGAGAAAGTGCTCCTAGGTCTGCTGTGCCACCAAGGCCTCTTCACTTGGCTCATGGGACTGAAACCGAGAGCTGTTTGGAAAGAGAGCACTGCAGTTTCAAGTGAATTTTGGCATCCATCAAAAGTCCTTTGAATTGAGCTGCTATCCAAAGGTGAATTACCTCCCCTGGAAGGAAGGAGTGGAAGGGCTTAGGCAAACAAAATAGGAGACTAAGGGAAAAAAAAAAGGTATCAAGAGCACTAGGTAGCCAACAGCCCCATAGTTAAAGTCCCACACAGAAACTACCTGCTATTTTGCATAGACATTTTGCATGAGGTGGGATAACTTTGCTTCACATGTATGGTCACTCACTTTGCACACCTGATTTTCATATGAAAGGATGGTGTGCGCAGAAACTAGTACAAATGCAAGCTTATTCACCACAATAAATGCCAGCGATCTGCAACCACAGTTTGAATCATACTGTTTTTCAGACATAAGTGAAACTGGAGAGTTCTCTTTTTTCCCCAGTTGTTGCTGTGAGTAGTTAGAGGTGAGTGAAGTAAAACAACCTAAAGTCATATAAACTGACATCATCTGCATTTCTGTCACTAATACAAAATACAAAGGTGGAAATCTAACTTTATGACCAGTTATGATTAATGGAATACAGAAAGTTTAGGGAAAAAAATTAGGTTTTTAAGTTAGCCAAATTCAAGCAGGGGACTTCCTTCTTTATGTTTTAAGGTACTCATCAACTAAATGGACACATAAAGAGAACAAAACCGATAGAATATCTCTAAGATACAACAGAAAATGCCTGTGACTGCTTTGCACGCTTCCTTATTGCTGTATTACCTAAAAATAACGGAAAAAGTAAAGTCTTAATTGGGATAAATTGGCATCAAAATGATGGTTACCATTGCCTCATTGCTCTTTTAAACCACAATCACCCACACGCATCGTTATGAGGATATGTAGATATATTGATTGCCATTTGTATATATAGTTTAATAAATATATTTTTTATCCTTTGAAACAAATGGTCCCTAGCAGAAGCGACTCCAAACATCAATTCCGCTCTTCCAAATGAAAGAGAAGTCGCCTAGCAATCCTCAAGCTGCGTACACAGAAACACATTTGTTCTGTCGCACCCCACGGGATGGTGACAGGCTTTTCTCAAAGAGCAAACACCGCAGCCGACCACAAAGCGCTCCCTCCTGCCGTGCAGCAGACGAGATGAGGATGCCCATGTTGTGCATCCATCAATAGATGAAAAAAGGCCCATAGGTACAGCAGGGCTCGCTTGGTCCTATTTGCAATTGTGCAATTTATTGCTAGCTGGCAGGGCACAGGCACGGCAGGGCACAGGGAGGACCTCCCGCGGGTCCAGCCAGCTCAGGAGCACTGGAATAACCTCGCATGCAGTGGGAATGGGAAAAACAGCTCTTTTTTGTAAAGTAAGCAAGCAAATGAGAAAGTAATATCCCTCTGCAATCTACCAGTGCGACCACTGAAACTCCCCAGGTAACATGAAGTGACTGAGCGCACAATTCCCCTCCTCACAGGCAGATCTCTTCAACTCCAGTATTCTCTTTGGAAAAAAAAATAATATTTCTGATAACACCACAAAAATTAAATGCCGCTCTTTTCCTCACGTTTCGATTCAAAGGGACAGAACATCGGCAGGTTTAAATGTACCCACTCCCCTCACATCAGTGGAGCCGTGCTGATTTACGCCAGCAACGGGGCTGAACCTGTGACACTCATCCAGAGAGCGCCTACACATCCTCCAAGTCGTAACTACCACTGAGTAAAGGCATTATTTTTGGTAAGAAATATGCACGTATTTTTATGCTCATAGACTAAGTAGCCTGGAAATTTTATTCCTCACAAAGTGCTTTAAGGTTATCTGCTCCTGCTTTGGATGAAAACTGTGCAGAGCTACAGGAGAGCTTCTGGTGCATCTTTTGACCCTACCTGGCAGCCCAAGAATGGTGAAATACGGCCGGCACTCCGTAAAGCCAGAGCTCTGCCGCACGCAGCTCCTCCACAGTCCCTGATATTGGAAGACAGCCGTGACCGGGTTGTCATACAAGTCCTGCGTGCTCCACATATCCATGGCAGTGGACACGATGCACCCCGCAACACCCAGCGATGAAACAATGAACCCCATCACCTGGCAGATGGTCGTGGACATGGTGTCTCCCCCAGAGTGAGGAGGTGAGACCGCCCTGATGAAGCTGCAGACCTAATGGGAGCACCGAAGTCCTCTTGACTGAGCCACCAGAAATGCAACAGCTCTTATCAGATGCTTTCCATTGAGCGGTGTGTTTGCGCAAAGTGTTTTTGCAAGATAGTCCAGTTTCACTCTCACCGGGTAGGTTTGTGCTGGCAGGGCCAGAGATATGAGCTTTTGTCCTTTAGAAGTGCTTGTCCTTCCCCAGCTAAGCAGCCACGTTCCGTCGAGTATTGGACAACCCACTTGGAACGCGCACCGTCCCCCCGGCAAAACCCTTTGCTGTCCATCGGCCTTCTCCTGCGTGCTTGGCACGGTGCAAACGTGCTGAGAGGGGCAGAGGGAAGGACCATGATCCCAGGTGAACTCAGCACCTTGCTCAGGTCACTGCCTCCCTGGCCCTCTGCTTATGCAAAGGAGGAGTAGATCTGCCATCAGACTAAGACGTGGACATCTCTACACCCGGCCACCCATGCAAGCATCCCCAGAAGGAGCACGGTGATAGATAGGAATGCCAGCAGTGAGCTCTGTGGGAGGATGCAGGGCCACAGCTCAACCCAGGGAACAAACAGGGACATGGCCACTCCTTGCAGCATCACCGAGGTTGCCTTGGGTGCTGACCATGGCACAACCCTGAGCACTGAGCCAAGAGCCCCAAACTGATCCAGCAAAGCTCCCACAACCCTTTTGTCCTCCCGCCCACATCCCCATCAAATGGCCCCACATGGGGAGAAGGAGAGGGAGGGCACAGGGTCCATTTGGAAAGTGCCTTTTTACAGGTGCTTGTCTATATTGGCTAGGGGGATATAAAAATTAGGAAAGGAATTATCTCTTTGCACAGGGAGTAATATAAATTGGCTGTGCCACTCTGCCAATGGAGCGCAGCGAGTTACAAGGACCTTTCAGCCTTCACACTCATCCATTCTCATCCAACACCCCACGCCAACTGATTTACTTCAGCCCTGACCTAGAAAAAAATTCCTGCATTATCCAGTCCCAAACCACTCTGTGCCACAGATACCAGCAATACCATGGGTGAAGCTGTGTGAAAGCCACCAGGAAGAGAGGAAGGCTGATTTCTGTGGATTTTCTGATGGCTGAGCTAGTGGGGTTATTCCACACTGGCTGTTGCTTCTTCCTCCTGGAGAACAACCAACCCAGGACACCCCTTTTGCTTTGGCGGCTGGGCAGCGAGCTGGTGGGCAGCAGACAGAGATGTCACAGCACTGGACTCCGCTGTAGCAGTCGGGGCACGATTCACATGTCTCACTGCCACAAATCACAGCCACCAAAGCCCTCCTGGGTCAGGCACAATTCGTCTTTGCTTACAGCAATTTTATTCAAATTTAGTCATTTCCACTGATTTGGCAAGCTTGTACCAGGGGAAGGGCTAGCTCCAACATACCTAGATGTCAGAAGGTGCCAGCAAAGATAGTACTGTGAACAAAAAACATTGAAGTGAGCCCTCAAGAACCACAGATGGTAAGAGCAGGTCGTCCTCAGTGAGGGAGAGGGCATATCTCGTCTTGGATAATGCTATGTGAAAAATCAGGGCTGGAGAGGACCTAGAAGCTGGGAAGACAAGGGCTGGGGAGGACCTAGAAGCTGGGAGGACAATAAGTGCTAAAACAAGCAACGTGGCCAGCTCTCCACCCTCTCTTCACTGCCCCACAGCCAGAATTGTGTCCCCACCCAGAAAAGCAGGTTGCACCCAAGCCCTGATGCTCCTCGGCTGCTCTCCAGGGCTCTTCTCCTCCTTCATGCCACAGCGCTTGCCTTTTTCTTGCCATCTAGTGGTAAGAGGCCACACGGCACTTTTTCCAGGCTGGACAACTTCAGACCGTGTCCCAGGGATAGATGTTCCTCTGGGACATAACCCCTAGTCCCAAGGGTGGTGTCACCTGGCATCATTAGCATGCAACCACTCGCAGGGCTGCAGAGAACAATGGACCCATGGACTTGTCACAGCTAAAAATAACCTCTGGGGAGGAAAAAGAAAAGGAGGAGGACAACAAAGGGCAAATGCTGGGGGTTTTTTCCAGATTTTTTTCCCCCAAATCTCTACCACTTTTTAAATGACTGCTTGTTCTGCTAGATTAGACATCTGGGTGGTTGCGTGAATACCAGTGGAGGTGGCCCTCCCGTGCACCATGGCCACGTGTTTGCTTTGTTGGGAGGGGAGCCACCACTCCTTCCTCTAACCCTTTTTACTGTTTTCGGCTGCGTGCAACTGGAGCAGCTCTTCAAGCCAATAGGGACCTTCTCTCCCTCTCCACCATTACACCCCCTCCAGGCCCCATTGCTCCCCCCAACACACCTAATTGTGCCCAGAGCCAGATTCTGCCATCTGGGAAGTGCTGCCTCACCTTTCCTTAGAGATATGGTTTTCTCCTGATGATGGGGCATGTCACTTCTCATCATCCCTCTTACTCAGGGGCATCAAAACCTCAGAGCAATGGTGGAGCAACCAAAAAATATCATCAATAGTCTCCAGACATGCAAGAAAGCCCAGATGAACTGGTTTATCTTCAATTTTGAGGGCCAAATGGAATCATGTCTCTGAAGAGGATTAACCATCATTTTGCGCATCATGCAACCTCATGCATGGTCCCTCCAAAAATGGAGCTGAGCAAGCAACTTCAGTAACCAGGGTCACACTGCGGTCCTTAGCTAAGAGGCAAACAATCACCCAACCATGCTTAGCATTCCAGGTACTGCTGTCTTTGAGAAATTATTGTGTTTTGGAGGGGTTTCTATTTGCTCATCCCTAAGCATATTTCCTAAGGTGCTACCCAGACATCCCAGCATTATCTGCTCACCATTTCTCATGCTCTGATTAGCATCACGCTTGTATACACTGGGAACTCAAAACTCCCACAAATACCTTCCTCAGTGGTTGGTTGAAGCAAAGTTCTGGAGAAAAAAAAACACCAACTGGTTTCCATCCTAAGCCTTCCCCTAGCCCGTTTTCTCCACCTTTCTGAAATGTTCATATTTCAAGCTTATTTTTCATGGTTGTTTCTGAGGTACTCATGATAGGGAAAAACATGTTTCCCTTTGCAAAAAATGCCATTTTCTCAGCACCCTCCCAAATACCAGCAGATCACCTGGGAGTTTTATCTGACCTGTCAGCTCAAAGAACAACCTGAAAAGCGGTTGGGTGATAGGATAGCTGTAGAGCACACCTAAGCACCTTTACTACAATTTGACACTCATCTCCAGCCACTGCTGGGAGATGCCTACAGCCTGGAGTTGTTCAAGGATGGGGATGTCTCTCCGAGCATGTGCCTGTTGCTCAGTCTCCAGCAACGTGGTTGAATGCTTGGGCCAGAGGGCTTGCCATGCCACGTGGTAATGCTGAGCGGTATCTAAGGAAGGGACACGATGGGGAGACAACTCTTGCAAAGGCCAAGCTTCCTCACCAAGGAGCAGAGAACAGGGCTCCCACTCTGAGTATTGGGACATCTGCAGCGGTTTACCCAAACCAGGGAAAGGAAGGGTCCTTTGCGACCGCTCCCCTCTGCAACCTTTATTTCAGCTCATACTTGCTTTATCTACCCAGGCGTTGACTCTATATTATCTCAAAACCATTCACTGGGCCCATTGCAACTCCTGAATGTTATCACTGCCTCTCCCATAAAAATTACCTACAGCTCATGTTTACTTTAAAATTTGCAAATATTGCTCACACCCTGCCAGTCCGTTCCAGCTTGTTCAGACCGAAACAAAGCAAACCCACCCTTCTCTTTCTGTCCTTCCATTGCTGTGATGACCACAACTTCCAGGAGTGTGTGGTCCACCAGTCCGTAGCATGAGAAGGGCTGACTGGCCTTTCTGAAACTCAATGGGGAAAGGGGCTCATGGAAGGCCCCATCCCAGCTCAGACCCACTCTATCCCATTGGTCTTCTGGTGGTCCAGAGGAGCTTTGAAGGTCCCTCAGCAGAGCTGGGGTGCATAAAGCTGTGTCCTTCCCTATGCATCTATGAGCTGTAGCCCAGCCCCACATCTCCACAGCCTCTTGCCATTTCCCTTGCCTTGCTCCTCTTCTGGCCCTCAGCCCAGAGTCTTTAGGATTATTTTTCATGTCTCTCCTCCTTTTATGGTGTAAAGGCATGAGACAGTGGCTGGGATGTGACGCATGCGTCTAGCTTCCCAAGATCCCCCACCAGGTTCTCTGCCACCTCTCCCCACCCTGAGCGTCACTGGGGATTGGGGTGCCCAAGACCTCTCTATGGGTCTCACATTAGCTCTTTCCCCATCCCCACACCTTCTTCAGCTCCTGCTGCAAGTGCAAACCTATCACAGCCTCACGCATGCCCATGGTACATTATATCAGGTCTCCAGCCCACCTGGGCCACCCAAACCCTTCTGTGCATGAAACTTGGTCTCAAAAGACTCTAAGGGGGTTACAGCAGCTGCCGGCAGACTTTTCAAAATTTGGAGCTGAATTGACTGGGTTAAAGGATTTTAAGTAGCAAGCAGAGCTTGGAAGAGACTTTGCCATGGCCATCGCCAGTGGAGGATCATGACACAGCGATTAGCAGTCCCCATCCTTACAAACTTTGGGCATAAAGCAGTTCTGGAGAGACAAGATGCTGCTTCTTTGCCAGGGGGCTGCCCTTTCTCTGAAATCCCCAGAACAGGGATTTTACTAGAGCTATGCCACAAAACCTGTGTTGGTTGTATGAAAAAAAGGAAACCTTCATTGATATAGAAGAAAAAAAATTCCAGAAACTCCAGCATTAAGACTTTCCAGATGTGAATTCTCCTCGGGGAACATCTACCCACCTCTGCCACCTTGCACCAGCAAAACTGAAAGCAGTTGTTTGATGCAAAGGTCTTGACAGTCATGACAACATTCCCATGGGCTATTTTTACTCAGACCTCTCCAGCAACACACCCGTTTACCAGTTGCAGAACTTTACCAGGGTGCTCTCAGACTTTCAAAGTTTGCTGTTGGAAAAGTAAAAATACTCTTATTTTTCAAGTCACCAGCCTTTTGTTCCATGGCAGAGAGACACCTCAGACTTTCTGGAAGGGGTCAAAAGGGGTTTTGACTTGAGAACAAAATATCCTTTCCAAAAATGGCTGAGCCAGTCCAGCTGAAGAGGTCTGGAAATAAGAGACCAAATCCAGACAACAGGAAAATTACTGCCCATGTTATTGTAGTTTAGCAAATCCGTAAACAACTGAAAAATGTTCCTTTTAGCAGAAAGCACCTTGTGACATCCGCGCTAGGTGAAACTACCAGCGCTCAGCCATTGCTATTTGTCTATTATTCGTTTGCTCAAATTCAGATCGTGTCCTCCAGACAATCCCAGTACGGTTCTGCCGACACACCAAAGCAAGCAGAAAAAAATAATAAGAAAAAGCAAAATCAGAACAAACAGCCTCAGTTCTCAAGTGACATATTTCACCCAAGACTGACTGTTTATAGCTGAGCAGCGAGGGCGAGAGCCATAAACTACTGGCGTTATTTCTCATTTTCATCTATTATCTTGATTTTTCCTCAATCTATTTGAAATTAAAATTCCCAACTAAATTGAAGATAGATGACGGGCAAGACAAGTTTAATCTTTGCTCTGGGAGCGAGGGATTGAGGAAAAAAAAATATAATTCCTCAGAACCCAAAACTTCGCTGATGTTCTCAGGTCACCTCGCTGCTTTGCTAGAGTCCTATTATTTTTATTCACTCCGGCACTATTGTTCCCAATATAAATTGCCATTGTCAGAATAATAAATAGGGGGTTATAATGGAAATGCTGACAAACCATTAACTATGGTGTGGTTAGCAAGGCGGAGGTTTAATGGAGATCAAGGTGCAGCACGGTTAAAATAAACACTGGGATGATCCACTTAAATAATATCATTGCAAATTAATAATTTGATTTTTAGCATCGTTTTCCACCCCCCCCTCCCCTCTGGTTGGGATACAGCCACCCTTCGCCGGCCATGGGTGGGGAGAAATGCCCGTAGGAGCAGACAAATTCAGGAGATGGAGCCAATCTATAAAGCACAGCAGTGGGGCGCTTGTTTTTTTCCACCAGCTCCTCCAGAGACTGGAAGTGTCGGACAATATATAACAGGAGGGAAAAGAAGGGGGGAGAGCAAAGGAGTGACTTCAGAAAAGCGATCCCTGTTCATTAAAAAGGGGGGAAAAAAATAAAAATAAAAATATCCTCCTCACTTTGTAGGGCAGCGCTGACAGCACCGGTCACAGAAATCATCTCATCAGGACAAAAGTACATCAATATTCATATACCTACACAACGGTGGGGAAGGCACCAACGCTCCAACACTGCTGACGACGAGGATGAGCAACTTCAGGGGGTTTACCCACCTTTATTTTTAAATTTTGTGCTTTATTCTTTAGGCTTTTTTTTTTTTTTAATCCTTTTTTTTTTGTAGGTGACCGCAATAAGCCCAGCAAATCACCCATGGTAATTGAACTCTGAGATGACCGGTTCATGAGAAACCCTGACATTTAGGATAGGAAGCCAAGGAGGGACAGACCCATCTCCCACACCCCTTCTGCTAAATGAAAGCTATCCATTCCCCCCAAACATGGCTGTGGATTGCCATTTTAGGAAATTAATACGCACTCAACAGACAAAAGTGCTCTAGCTTTTCACTGTAATGCTGAGGTTGGCAATGGAGGTATTTCAAAAGAACAAAAAAACCTCCTAAATCTCAAGTATTCTGGTTTCTTCAAAGATTAAGGTAGTTCCCAGAGCTCAACACTTGAAAAGTTTAATTGCTTCTTCCGTAGAGTTACATTTTCTGTAATTTGAAGCTTTCAGAGCTGAAGAACTGAAGAAGTTCTGCAGTGTGTGATGGGAGGATGTGTTGGGGGGGGGGAGAGGAGGAGGATTTGCTTTTTACACCTCTATTTCTTCCTCATCTGGTCCACATTCCTTCTAGGAAAATGCACATCTGCACCCCAAAGCATGTGTGGACAGTGGCATTCAAAGCCACAGCTCCACCAAGATGCTCACAGGCATCCCCCGGAACCGGCATGGGGATGCTGCAGCACAGACACCAGTTGGGAATGAGGGTCCGGACATGAGTGACACGGCAATACAGCTGAGGGGATGAAACACCCCTCCCGCTGGTGTCCGAGGCCCCAGCTGCAGTGGGTTATACTGGTTCGATTTACGACAGAGATAGGCTACTCGTGAAAGAAGCAATTTTTTTGCTCACAATGCTTGTTTCGCTGCATTTTGGAAATGCCATTTTGCAGAAGTTCTGCAGTGATTTGCTGATATAATTGGTTTCTTCCCTCCATTCTTGCTGTGTCAAAGCACAGAGGCTAGATGGATATAATAGTCTAAGTGCCTTTTTTCTCACTGTATTAAGGCAAGAAGAAAACCCAGATAATCCTGTTGTAACCTAATTGTTTGCCCCCCCCTAGATACTCTGGGCACAACCAGGACAGGAATGATACCCGTGGAAGAAAAAAAACTGGAACCAAAGGAGAATTAGGGAGAAATCCAGCCTGGTGGTGTTAACCCGTACAGAAATACAATGAGCTGAACTGTGACATATCCTCTTAGAAAAGGATCTTCTCTGACGCCAAGAATATTAGTGGTTCCTGGTGGGGAGCCATGCACAGCCATGCAGTTGGGGTAGGAGCATGTACCCAAGGACAAATCACCCCACGGAACAGCCACTGCCCTGGGTGTATTGCCTGGACAACACCTCAGGAACCTGATGTGTAATCAGATACAATGAGTTTTGCCAGACCTCAGCTTGGCCATGGGAAGGGGGTTGGGTTGAGATACCTCCAAGGGACCTGTCATCCAAACAGGCTGAGCACCTGAGGTCCCTTTTTGGCTAAAACTTGGGTTCCCCGCTCTGCACCGAAACATCACCCGTCCCCACCACTCACACACGGCTTCTGGCAATGTAGGTGGGCTGCGACGTGCCCGTAGCTCTGCCCTCCCACCTCTCTGCCCTCGCAGCCAGAAGGCCCTACCTGGCAGCCCCAGGATGGTGAAGTAGCCACGGCATTCGGTGAAGCCAGAGCTCTCCCGGACACATGTACGCCAGAGGCCCTGGTAGTTGAACACCGCCGTCACCGGGTTATTGTACAGGTCTTGGGTGCTCCACTGGTCCATGCACGTTGACGCGATGATGCCTCCTATTCCTAGAGCGGACACCACGAAGCCCATGGACTGGCATATTGTCACAGACATGGCGCCAAGCGCTCACTGGGCAGGTCCTCGGCACGTACAAGCCTCCACAAGCCGGGTCTGGGGCAGGCAGCCAGGGCAGAAGGGACTTTTAGCTGGAGGCACAGCCTACGTCACAGACAGGAGTCAGGAGAGGTCTGGTGCGCGCCACACAAACCTACCCTTTTGCTTTATCTGTTTCGGTGAGATAATTTCCCTCGCTCGGTACCAAGAGCCGTTTGTTACGCACGGTGTAAACGCCTCGTGCTCTGTTTACCTTCTCCCTCCAGGCAGAGGTGCAGCCAGCACGGGCAGATGGGGACCAGCGGGTCCTTCTGAAACAGCCCGAAGGAGAGCTTCTGCAGAAGCAACGGCGTTGTCCAGGACGCCAACCACAGAGATGCTTAAATCAGACGAAACAGCTAAAAATTATGGAGCGCCTAATCCTTTCCTGGCAGGGATGATGCTTTTGAGCCAAGTGGAGAGGTGTTTATCAGCACGCCTCTATCCGGGGATGTTTGTTGAGCAATGGATAGTGTATAAAAGAAGAGAGCAAATAGCAAAGGATAGCACACGACTGCAGTAGATGCTCGGGTGGACCTTGCTGCTTGGTGAGGTCGGGCTGGCAGCCCACAGGAAAGGCAGCAGTTGCTGAAGAGTGAATGGTGCGAACCCGCAGTTTGCTATGGGAGGACCAGGACTGGCAGACAGACCAGGGAAACAATAAATGGAAGCAAAGGTATATCCTCATTCGCCATTGCTTTTTCACCCTCATCCAAGTATGAATTTGGACTTGTTTAGATGGACGAAGAATGAGAGCAAGGCAGATATGTCACTATGTATTACTGTAACACAAGAGCACCTTAGAGACCTAACCTTAACCCAAAAAACCACTTTGTTGGGTAATGTCTTTTTTGCCCATTCTGCTTCATCCCTCACCACTTCCTTCTTAGCTTGATTTTTCCACTGATGCCAACCTGTTTGCAATTGGAAAGTAAAGGGGGATATGGCTGGAGAGCTGCTTTCCATGGGAGGGAGAAGAAGATGAGCCCTGTTTGGGCAGTGCTGGACTCACACATGGCACGTGGAGGGTCCAGGAAGGGGCCTTCAGAAGAAGTGGAGCCCAGCAGGGTGACATTTAGGTGGTGGAAGTGGAAGGTCATCAGGGAGCATGAAGAAGTGGGCTGCTTCCACCTGGCTACATTCACCCTTGCTGAAGGACCGTTGGGTCTCTCCCAGACATGTGGTTTCGTGTGTAGATGGACTTCCCTGTGAAGCTGCTTCTAAAGGGGATCCAACTGTTTGTGTGAACACAGTGATTGACTCCAGAGATTATTTTGGTTTTGCATTTTTTTGAGAGAGAATCAAGCAAGCCAGAAGGGACCTTGGAAAGTCATCCAGTCCTTTCCCACACCCAAAGCAGAGCAACCTTTCTTCTCATAAAGCTCTGACCTGCCATCAGAGAGCCTCCATGAGGGAGATGTTGCTCTCGCCCAGTATAATTTATCCCAGAGTATCAATTCTGACAATTTGATGCCTAATACTGAAGTTCATTACACATCATTCCTGAAAAGTAGTGCCTGACAGTAGACATGAAAAAGAGAAAAGTTTTGTCTCTGTTTTAAACATAACATTACCCCATTTTCCTGGTTTTCCCCAGAAGAACAGTATTGGTGATTCATGTGCACTTTCGTAATTCACCCTGTCCCCCAGACCCTTTTTTGGACATAGTGATACCCAGTCCCGGTGACACACCTCACCTGCTGCATGTCACGGCTGTAATTACTTTTGGTATCGGTCAACAGAGCTTAATCACGGAAAGCTTTCCCGGTATCACATAACTAAATATAGAGCCTAAGACCAGAGCGCAAATACACTCCCTGTGTTTGTCACAACCTGGATCACCTGGTGAGGGGAAAGACTCATGACGGCTATGGACTGTTTTCAATAAATTAAAGAAAAGGATAAATTCGCCTTGCTTTCGGTCAACCTGGGAGGCCTGAAAAATGCATTTCCATGTTGGTACACCTCAATCTCTGGGTGGGAAGTGCTGTATACGTGTAAAGGGACAGATCTTGGCCAAGTCATCAGGCCGTTTATTTCAATGACTGTGCCAATTTACAGCAGTGAGAAGAGTGGGGTCTGGGTGTGTGAGTAGCATCACTCACAAATTTCATAGCTGTAACCAAAAGGACGGTTTTATCTGCTGACAGCATTTCACAGTGAAAATAATCAAGGACTGAACTCCTTCAGCTACCTAAACTTACCAATTTGACGTGAAAGTACCACTTATTTCCCTCGTTCAAAACTCCCCAGCACCTTTAATGACTGTTTCTCATGTTGAGAACTCCGCGACTCTTACCCGGGTCATCTGGGAGGATCAACCACCATCCTGGGCTCTTGCCTTTGCTGTTTCCCCTCCTCTGCCCACCTTTCACAGCGCCTCTTGTCTGAGCGATTCCTCCTCGATTTCCCAGCATTGAAATAAAACACATCCTACCCTACTTAGCTTTTCTGTAAAAGCTTATTCCTAGACTGTGGTTTTCCCCAGAGCAAGGACTGGTCCACCTTCCAGGGAACAGTGTCAGAATAAGGTTTGGTAGGAAATGCAGGTGCTTTTAATCACCAGTATTTGTTCATTGTAAGGGAGAAGATTTAAATAACCAAAAAGAAACCCAAACAAAACAAAACAAAAAAAAAAGGAAAAAAAGGAGGGTAAAGGGTAGCTTTTCTTCATTTTTTGTTACTTAAATTAGTATCTTAAACAGAAAAATTAAGCTTGCCCCAATCTCCTCCCTAGGTCTGTTAAAATTCTGTTATAAAACAAATTTTTTTTTTTTATTTCTAAAAACCTGCAAGAATGACGGTTCTTTCTATTCAGAAAGGGAAAGAACCCCTTTCTGAATAGCTGCCACCTCCCGTATGAAAAAAACACAGCAGGAGATGAAAATATCTCCATCGGATCAAATTTCTTGCAGCATCTCCTCTCAGGATAAACAGAATAGCACTGGAGCTGAACTCTACAGAAGCCTAATTGTAAGCGCATTTTTGATGTTACAAATAAGATTAAGCATAAAGACATGCCCGTGAATATTCACGTGCTTTGTGCGCACTACCCAACCTCAGCAACAGTTTGATGCTTTTCCCCACCCACCACCATGAATTATAGAATGGTTTAGGTTGGAAAGGACCTTGAAGTTCATCGAGTTCCAACCCCCCCGCCATATACAGGGACAACTCTCACCAGCCCAGGTTGCCCAAGACCACATCCAGCCTGGCCTTGAACACCTCCAGGGATGGGGCCTCAAAAACCTCTCTGGGCAACCTTTTCCAGCAGACAGGAGATGTGGTCTGACTGTAAGGCAACACTCAGCCCAGGACACCCTGTTTTCATGGTC
The DNA here is from genome assembly GCA_008711295.1 of Anarhynchus alexandrinus. Classification (NCBI taxonomy): domain Eukaryota; kingdom Metazoa; phylum Chordata; class Aves; order Charadriiformes; family Charadriidae; genus Anarhynchus; species Anarhynchus alexandrinus. Next base: position 48,907 of record VUYV01000238.1, on the reverse strand, counting down.
TTTCCTTGGGTGTCAAACCCACCTGAATTTTCCAAACAGCTTACAAGGAAGGATGAGGGATGCTGAAGTTGAGGGAGACAACTTACCTTTCTTCAGGAGAACACCTCAAGATGGACCTTGGGAGAGACATCCTGATGCTTCTTGAGTGATGCTCACCCACACTTGCCTCAGCGCTGCCTGCCTCTCCTACTTCTTCCTCCTGTTTTCTTCCAGCTCAAAGTAGAACCAGGAAAATCTTCCTTGCACTGGTAAAACAGCCCTGGAGGAAAATGACCTGCCAAAGCTGCTTGCAGCAGTGGTGTTTTCAGCAAGTGGTGGTGGGTTTGGTTTTTTTCTGTGAAATGGGCTTAAAATGGCTACGGAAGAAGATAAACTGTAAAAATGAATAAATAATGGAGTACATAAATATTGTAGTTCCGCATTAGTATAATGTGGTATATCAATACCAATAAAGTAATATAATGAAAGAAACAATGTCATACACAACATAGAAAAAAAGAGAAAAGCTCTGGGAGAAGATCAATTTAAAAATAAAGAGAACGGAAAAGAAGAATGTGGCAACAAATTTGGACCTGCAGTTTCACTTGTGCTGGGCCTAAAATGATGGTGAAGACTAAACAGCATAGTCACTTCTCAGTTATGTCCCACCAAACAGATATGGCAAGGTCAAAGCCTTCCCTGGGTGTTTTTCTCAGGGCCTCATCAGGGATGATGCCACCAGCTGCTGCTGTTCTCCCAAGTCCTGCCAGCTGTGCCCACCAGCTGTTCCCACTGCCCATCACCCATGCCGTAAGTGTTTAAGTACAAAATAATACCTGTTTGAGAGTAGAGTTCGTGTTGTTCTCTGTGACTTTGGTAATTTAGACTGGCTTTAGTCATCACTGCTGCAACCAGGTCCCCTCATGGGACCCTGCCTGAAGCCATCAGCCCCTTCCCACCAGCAACACCCGCTCTCCATCTCACACATCTCCTCCCCAACTTCATGCTCTCATTGAACCTCCTTCTTCAGTGGAGAAGATTTCTCCTGAATACGGAATTTGTCCCTGCCAAGGAGGACGCCTTGACTGCCTCATTATTTTATTCATAAGCCGGCTGTAATTTCAAAGGCATCGAGGTGACCTATCTAAAGTGAAGTGAATCCCTCACCCCGGAGGAGACCCACTCTTCTTGATCCCTCCGGGGAGCCGAGGTTGGGTGGCAGAGGAGCTACCGGGGGGAGTTATGTGCAGCCGGACAATGAGAAACACATTGACAAAGTGTTCACATTATTGGCTGATAGGTCTGCATCAGTCACTCATTCACAAGCACAAGGTCTAAATTGCAGAACCAATTAACGGCACTAATAGCCCTTGCCTGAATTAATCTTTGAGACAAAAGAGGAGAGAAGTGGAAGAGCTATTAGCAAATCAAGCTGTACCATCCCTGCTTTATTGCGGGAATCTAAGTGTCTGTATTTGGCTATTATGAACTGACTGCAATTACAGCCCTCATTTAAAATGATTAAGTGGTTATAATTATTTTTCAATTAAAACTTAGATCTTCCATTTATACAACATTGCAGGCTTCAATTAAAGTCCTTTTTCCTCCCCTTATTTTTTTTTTTTGGAGGAAAAAAAGTACCACTGTGCCAAAAGAATCTTGCATCTTTTCTACCCATTAAGAGCCTAATAACGCTTTTGTTTGCATCCCTCCTTCCTGACCTCGCTGAACTCCGACACGGTGAAGGAGATAAAGTGCCCGGCACAGCACTTGCAGTACCTGCCAGAGGTCAATAAAAATGAGCTTCGAAAGTGGTATGGGTTTGGGGAGCTGGGGGAACATGGTTTGTCTGGGATTTTTGCAAAGAGCGAAGGCGCTGGGAAGCGTAGAACTGGAGTGCTCAGAACTGGATGAGCTCAGGATGGATTTCTTCCAGGTCTGGTTTTAAAAGCTAACCTGGGGAGACAGAAGCCAAGATCTTCATACACAAACTTAGCAAAGTGGAAACTTTTTCTGCTTTTCATTTCAGAACGACACTTCTGTTTCTAACTTTATTTATAAGATCGTAAAGATATTTTATAAAGGAAAGGAAAGGATGCAAAAAAGAGATCGAGAAGAAATGTGTTGGTCCAGCCAAAATGTATTTTCCTGTGATATTTTTAGCCACACACCCCCAAAAATTACTTATGCTTTTCATTACCTATAGGAGGTTAGAGACCTTTAATGCTGTTATGTGCCCATGACTTCTATTCCCAAGTGTGACTTGGGAGTTAGTCATCAGTCAAGAAAGGCAGCTACCATCAAAAGAGCCTGACCGCACCAAGAAGTCACTCCTTCCATCACTGGGTGGCCTCTAACATGGAACAGCATGGTAAGCTTTGCCCCAACAATGCTGGGCACACCAGGAATCTTTATTCAGAGTATGTTTTGCAATCAGCCAGGGAGGGCTGGGTGGTGGGGGTAACTCAGAGGAACAGGACAAGAAGGGGTTTGTAGCCCAGGAGGGTTCAGACAGCAGAGGTGCTCTGTGCATTTCTGTTTTCCCAACAGTCAGAGCAGCAGCCACAGCTTCATGCTATCTGGGTCTTCAGAGAGACAGCAACAAGGAGCACTTTCCCTCCACAGGCTCATTAGCTCAACCATGACACTTCCCTGTACATGCCCAAGCAAGGTGAGCTTCCCAGGAAGGGTGAACTTCACGCAAATCTCTCAATTACTACACTCCTGTCTGTCCCCAGGAAGAGGAGGAAATGTATCGGCAGAACAGCTTTTTTCCACCAAAAGGAGCTCAGTAGAACTCATTACTTGCTGCTTGTTTCTATGTTTTGTGATAAGGAAACACCACAAAGGAGCAGCAACACCAGAGGTAGTGCTTGAAGATGTAGAGAAACCCCTGTTCCCACGCAACCTCAACTTGCCTCAACAGCCTTCCCTTTTTCTACCATTGACTTGTCGGTCTTAAAAGTTACCTGCACTGAAGTGTCCCCAGGCAAGGTTATTGTCAAAGGAAACAGAAAGACCAGACCGGGGACAGGAGCTGGGGCCTTCAAGTGGGCCTAGAGGACAAGTGAATGATATCAGCCCCCGTTACAGGGGCTGCAGTCCCCTTGATGGGCACATACCCATCTTTACGAACCCAGCTGGCAGGTCTTTTGCTAGTATTTCTTCTCTAGATGTATTGGTGTTTGGGAACAGGTTGTTTAAATTAAGTTCCTAGAGGAAGATGTCCCATTGAGCTCAATCCGGGACCCCTGGCAGAGTCTTCTGCAAGCAAGGAAGAACCAGCAACAGGCTGCAGGTACGGGATCTTGTCTCACGGGTACTAATACAAGCTAAGCACATATGCAATTAGCAGTGCAATTAAATACATTCCTGTACAGTGATATTCTCCTGGAAGTAGAGTAGTAGGAAGTAGAGAAGGAAGTAGTAGGAAGTAGAGTAGAGTCGGAAGAATCTGAGTGCTGCCCAAAGTAATGGATGCAGTTAGCTTTGACAAGGTGGCTTTGAGTGACAACAGAAACTCATGTTGGGAAGCAGTGTGAACCAAATGGCACAGGTATTCTCGATGAGGCAGGTGGGAGCGACCCCCTGGAATGAGCTCCTACAAGCACACAGCGCCTTTTCGTAATGTACTTGACCATAAATCGATGCTCTTGCTGACAGCCAGCCTCGGTTTCCTTTCTCTTCCAGGTTTGGATTGATGGGCCTCCTTTTCCCACCCTGAATAATTTTGTGATTACTTTGCCCTGTTTCCGCTCGTGTGTTTGTATACAATTATCCCACATGCCACTTTTGGTATCTTCCTTCTGGGTGGCACGGCAGCTATCCCTTCATCTCACTACATGAATCACATTCTCTAATGTTGCATCATATTTGTTGCACAACTTCAGCCCCCTCCAGTGCATCAACATCTTATTATTTTTACAACTGGCTACATACCCTTCTTCTTGTGCTGATACAACACCGAGCTCGCATATTTAAGCACTTAAAAGCCAAGAAATGCAGAAACTGAGCTTAAAAGTAGAATAAAACCGTGGAATCTCATATGTGTGTTGTGACACACTCAGACCCTACAGTCTTCAATTAAGGAGCACTTGCCTGGAAGGTCAGTGTGTTTGAGGAGCGTAAGGACTTCAGAGGTGATGACATGCTGCTGCTCAAACATTTCAAGGCAATATGGTGCGCTGAATCTGGCTACCTTCATTTATTTCAGTACTGGAAGCAATCCATGAAAAAGTTTTCTGCTTGGGAGAGGCAGACAGAAAGAATTTACATACTGCGTAAATTAAAGTATATTAATGTGATATGCAATGGTAAACTCGGTTTACCTGACCAATCAGAAAAACTTTAAACACTGCTTTGGGCCACAGAGCAATGAATTTTTCAGATTCTATGTATTTAAGAAATCATTAATGCTGTCTCAATAACTGGCTCCGGAAGTCGACGTCGCACTTTAACTGAGTGAGTACCAGGTTGCACAGGGGCTGCAGAGAGACAGGAGCGGGAATATTCTCGTTGCCATATCCGAGGCACGAATAGAGCTAACACTGAACCTTATCGCAAGGATGATGCTCTAGTTCAGTGGTTTCATGATGCAAAATAGCTTTCTCCACCGCTCACAGAAGGCACAACTTAGTGTTTTGTGGTATCAGTTCTCACCAGTATGTCCTGCTGCCCTATTTCTCTGTGGTTTGCCAAAAGCACGGTGTTTTTCAACCTCTTCATCGCCACCACCAGAAAAGCTCCACTTCACCCCCACCAGCCACCTGTGTCTCTCCAGCTCAAATCCCAGTCTTAAGCCTTCTTGGCAAACCCTCTCTATCCCCAAATCCCCCTTTGCAGCGTGGATGCCCAGCAAAGCAAGAAGTCTACAGGGGTGAAGAAGTTACCTGGGAGGTGACCCAAGGTAACTGGAGGGAAACCAGTGGGAGCACAACCCCACCCCGGCTCCTTTCACCTACCTGCAAGAGCCCCAACATGGATCAGTGTCCCCTTTTAGCCAAGAGCATCACCTTTGTGCACTCCCACATGGCATCTCATCACCTCCTGAAGCTTTGACAGGCTGAGAGAGTTGGAGTTGTTCAGCCTGGAGAAGAGAAGACTCCAGGGAGACCTTATTGAGGCCTTCCAGTACCTAAAGGGGATCTACAGGAGAGCTGGGGAGGGACTTTTTACAAGGGCATGGAGTGATAGGATGAGGGGGAATGGCTTCAAACTGGAAGAGGGGAGATTTAGATTAAATATTAGGAAGCAATTTTTCACTGTGAGGGTGGTGAGCCCCTGGCCCAGGTTGCCCAGAGAAGCTGTGGCTGCCCCATCCCTGGAGGTGTTCAAGGCCAGGTTGGACAGGGCTTGGAGCAACCTGGTCTGGTGGGAGGTGTCCCTGCCCAGGTGCCCTGCCCAGGGGGGTGGAACTAGATGATCTTTAAGGTCCCTTCCAACCCAAACCATTCTATGATTCATTCCACCCACTAGGATGCTGCAGCCACAGCAAGGAGGTCTCCTGGGCAGAAGCAAGCGACTTACTGAAATACCATCAGTGCATGTGCCAACCACATCATCCCTATACATAGGAACACCACGTTAAACCTATTCCACCAGCAGCAATTAATTTTGGGAGGAGGGAGGAGGGTGATTTTTAACATCTAAAGCCCAAACAGATGGTAAATTCCTGCTTCAGGTTTTGTGGCCAGAATCTAAAGGCTCAGACACATCTGTCACAAACACCATTTCAAGTCTTTTTCTCCCAGCCTTTGTTTTCTTCTCATTGCTTTGACACCAACAGATTCCCTCCGGAAATTCAGGAATTGTGCTTCCAAATAATACAGCCCCAGCTTTCTCAAGACCCAAAGCCCGGCATTGAAGAGAACAATTGTGTTGGTCTCCAGTTTCTTTGGAAAGACAAAATATCCTTTGGCAGGGATCCTCTGCATCGGTGGGCAGAAAGCGCCCAGGACACTCTTCTAAATCATCCTCTTTTTAATTTTTTAGGGTTTTTTTTCTTGTCTTTACTTTTTACTTCCAAGAAAGCCTGTGCGGACCAGACTAGAAGACCTCTCAAGGTACATTTCAGCCCTGTTTTACAGCACTCTGGGTAGAGCAAAAGAAATGAGGAGGGGATTTCCTGAGTCTGATTTTAAGATGAATGAAAGAGGGAAGATGCAGCACGTGAGGAATGAGGACAGATGTCCCTGCAATGCTCCATCAAAGCCCACTGGGGACAAGGGGCGAGAAATAAACTCTCCCACCATGCCCTGCATAGCTGTTAAGAGTCAGGATTTATTTACCCACCCTTTAGGGCAGCTTTCTGCCCAGGCCAGGCACTCAGAAAGGTGCGGTGGTGCCACTAGTGAGTCCCAGCGCTGCAAGGGACCATCCTTGCAAAGACAGAGAAGAAGTCTCCAGCCCATTAGGGGATGTGCCCGCAGACCCTTCGCATTGTATATTTGTATTTTAAATTCAGCATTAATTAATTTTTTTTACTCAAAAGCATTCTTATATACCCATTATAGCTAGATAACAAAGTCACAGGGAAAAGAGGAGTTTCACTCTAGAAAAATACACTTTTTCTCTACTTGCCTTTGTCATGTCTGTATCCTTTGCTGTCGTCTCTTGTTCTTATAAGAAAAGCGGATACTCCCTTTTTTTTTTAATAAAAGGCTCAATTTTCTATTTAAGAACTTCTTCAACTCATTGTTTTTAGGGAAACTTTGCTGGAAAAGCAACCGAAATGGAGCTGGCACATACCTCTGGTATGCAGAGTGCAATGCCATTAGCGGAAGGCTGCAGGTACTCCCATTTCAGAGTCACAGGGGGGGATAATGCATATCCTGGGTTGTTTTTTCAGGAAAAATAATTAAAAAAAAAAGACAGAAGTGCCAAATTATTGCATTTGTGTTGGCCAAACCTGTCCTCTCAGGTGGGAATTTTGAGTTTCGTGCAGAGCACCAGCCTGCTCTCTTCCAAGTTACCTTTTCCCCATCGCCTCTTCTTCATCAGGCAAAACTGGGTAAAACTCCAGAGTCCCCCCTGCGTTTTCCCATTCTTAAGTATAGTTTTCTTCCCCCTACCCGCTTGTCCTCTTTTAAATCTACATCCCTTTCTCAAGCTGCCTGCTGATGTGGCAGGTAGTGAAACAGTTGAAAATAATCACACCCAAAAGCAATGACAAAGTTTCAGGTGCATGCATTACTTGGAGGAAAAAAGCCCTATAAATATTGTCACTAGCCCCATCAAGAATATTTCCAGGGCGCTCTGTTTTCAAAGCAGCTCACCCACATTTGACTAATTAATTTCTACACAAGGCACAGGAGGAGAGCCTGCAGACCCCTGAGCTTGTGGCACACACCAGAGCCTTTCACTTTGTCCTTGCGTCACCCCACCAGCATCCTCACCCTGCACGGGGTGCCTGCCTGGTATTGGCTGTAAATGCATTGATAGGCCTATTGACCTGAATAAAAGCAATATCCGGGCTGTGACCTGAACATCCAGAGATTTATAATTAATTTGGCTTATTGGGAGTTGGGCAATCCCTGGATTTTTCACGATTCTGCTGTTGAAGGAGTGATGGGAACACACCTACCCAACTTGGAAAATTGAGCAGAGCACACAGATCTAAACCCTGGGGGAAACTTTCACAACGAAGTATTTTTTGCCAAAAAAAGTCAGGTTGGCGGGGAAAAAGCATCGAGGATTTGCATGCACAGGGCAGGGAGATGCCAGCAGCAGCGGGGATGCAGGCAGCTGCCCAGGGGACACGAGGGACATCTGTCTCCACCTTCCCCAAACCAGAAACCTCTCAAAAATAAGACATACCAGACTCGAGCAAAACAACGTGGACCGTGGCCACAGGATGGCAGCAGAAACTCGTCGATTTAGCACCAGCCTGAATTCTTCTGCCCTGCAATGATGGACTACTTCTATTATAGGCAGTAAATCGAATCATTTTATTGTCTGGAGGAATTTTCTGCAGTTTTCCATCCAGAGACCTGCTTTGGTGCTTCAAGGAGATGGTACAAAGATAAAGGACGGCAGCAGCAGCGCCCCACGCACGTGTCCTGCGCCCCACAGAGGGACACGGGCACCCCTCCAGGGCACGGTGCAAAGGGCTGGTGGGTTAATTGATGGGAGAACTCTGCTGCTTCATCTGAGACATTACAGAATCACTGATAAAAAAAGAAATAAAAAAATATATAAATTAAAAAAAAGAAAGCCATTCGTTCGTCTTGTCCACCTCCCTCCTCCTCGCTGCTCCCTCCCTCCGAGACACTGGTTAGCCAACCTTTACATACTTAGGCTTTTCAGTCTTTCCAGCCCATTTCAGGTGCGTTGTTGCTCTTCTTCATCTTCCCTCCTTTTTATTGACTTGCTGGGCTGTGCTGTCAATAGTGGCTGGTTGGCTGTACCACCCTGAACACACAGCCGGGTACCCACAAACCTGCTCAGGGCACTGGCAATGAAAACCACCCTCCTGCTCCCCCTGCCTGTCCCATCCCTCTGTCGTCCTCCCGCTGTCCTCTCAAAGGCAGGGACCAGCTTTCAACCACAGCACCGTATCCACGTCTGATCTGCCTTTCCTCCTTTCCACCTGCTTCACCGCACAGGCACGTCTGGGTCTTCAAACTTCAAATCAGTGCTACTGCCCCTGCCCTGGTCTTTCTACCTGTTATCTCTGTAACAACGTGGCTACGGTTTTTCCTTTAAAAAGCAAATATTAGATGTTTATGCAGGCAAGTAAGGTTGGTAGCACTAGGACTTTTTGTTTGTTTGTTTAAATTTTCCATGTTTTGGTGAGCCTGGATTGCCTGTCAGTGTTCAGCCAGTAAACTAAGACATAAATTATGCATACAGACCTCCCATGATCAGCCCCTAGACTAATATCATCAAATGGTTTGGGTTGGAACAGACCTTGAAGATCATCTAGTTCCAACCCCCCTGCCCTGGGCAGGGACACCTTCCACCAGCCCAGGTTGCTCCAAGCCCCGTCCAACCTGGCCTTGAACACCTCCAGGGATGGGGCAGCCATGGCTTCTCGGGGCCAGGGGCCAGGGGCTCACCACCCTCACAGGCAAAAATTTCTTCCTAATATCTGATCTAAACCTGCCCTCTTCCAGTTTGAAGCCACTCCCCCTCGTCCTATCACTACCTGTCCTTGTAAAAAGTCCCCCTCCAGCTCTTCTGTAGGCCCCCTTTAGGGACTGGAAAGGGCTCTAAGGTCTCCCCGGAGCCTTCTCTTCTCCAGGCTGAACACCCCCAACTCTCTCAGCCTGGCCTCCCAGCAGAGGGGCTGCAGCCCTTGCAGCATCTTCATGGCCTCCTCTGGCCCCTCTCCAACAGATCCATGTCTTTCTTATGTTGGAGGCTCCAGAGCTGGATGCAGTACTCCAGGTGGGGTCTCATCAGACCAGAGCAGAGGGGCAGATCCCCTCCCTCGCCCTGCTGGCCACACTTCTTCTGATGCAGCCCAGGATATGGTTGGCTTTCTGGGCTCCAAATATCTAGCCAGAGAGTTGGTTTGGTTGTTTTTCTAGTTTAAATACTTCACAGTATTGGCAAAAGCAAGCCATGTGCTTTTTCCGAGGCCAGATTTGGACTTTTTGGTTAAGACCTTTACCAGCCCCCACTTTAACAGGATGCACGAGGAGACAGTGCTCCATATCCAGCCCTGCTCTTCTCCAAGACAACTGCTTTTAAACCCAACCACCTCCCTCCAGGCTCCAAGCATCCTGGTCTCCATGTCATGCTCTCAGGGCTTTGCACAGGAAGCAGCATGGCAAAATTGGCAAGAGCAAAGATGTAATTCACATTTCCCCCGGAGAGGCTCATGGGTTTACCTGCAAAATTCTGGCCATTCAGATTTTGCATCCAGAGCTAACAATACTCCCAGCTTAAATGTTCTGTTATTTCAATGCCTGCAGGTGCAGAGGTTGGAAAGGAGATGACATTCAGTAATAAGTAAGTTTTTCCTCCCCCTCAGTGGAGGACTGCCGCTTCCTCTCCTCCTGGATGAATTGTTCCCCTTTGAACTTTTTTTTCCCCCCATGTCCTTTTCCTGTTCAAGTCCTTGATTTACGTAGCGCCTTTCATTTTAACAGTTTGCTGTAGGTTCTGTAAATAGCCCAAGGAAACTCTTGGCCCCAAGGAGACCAAGGAAATCTGAAGCAGACCATGGTTTTCTCCAGACCATATGAACAGCACTGTGCCCCAGAGACACTGTGCCTGTACAACACCGCTACCCCAGACCTCAGGGTCCGTCCCCAAAAGTGAGGCTGGAAAGGGAGGGTATAGGAACAAGAGCTGGTGGTTGCTCAGGTAGGGCAGATAGATAAAGGTCCCTTTCCCCATCATGACCACCTTAAATGATCTTACCCAGTGGTGTTGACTAGCCATAGAAGTGGCAGGGAAAGTAACAGGGATGCAGTAGCACTCCCTGTCACCCTTCAAGAGAAACAATGACAATATTTGATGCCTGGGGGAAAGAATGAGCCCACGGTAGCCATCCTCCTCTATGGCTAAAGGTTCCACCCGTAGGTCCGTAGCAGTCTCTTGCCAATAGTGTGTAAGGCAGCTGGCGGACCCAAATCTGCCCAGACTCACTACTGATGTGAATCAATGTCTATCATCTGTCAGAGAGGTTTCTACACCACTGGGAGCTCGTGGTTTCTTCAACTCCCCGTTAAGAAAGTCCATCCCCATCCAAACGCAGTTTAAGTCCTGTTTCAATTGAACAGGAGTCCATATCTCTCTTTAACCAACATTATCATCAGCAGAAAGACCTAAGACTGAAAGGGTATAGAGATTGACCTAACCCCGTCACTGAAAAAAAAAAAGTGGTCCTGTTGTGATCCCTTTGATTTGGCCCTAAGAAATCCCATCAAAAGATGCACTAAATTGCTGGCTCATAGAAAAATAGAAGTCATTTTATCCAGGCTTGGGGGAAGATACATTTCCCCCTTCGGTAAAGTATCTAGCAAGTCCATAACTTAATTGTTGTGTTTTGTAGTGAATATGATATCTTACCAATATTTTTGCCAGTGGTGGGTACTTTGAGCTTCTTTCACTTGAAGGATACAAAACCAAGCGACATCATATCACTACACAGTTACCAAGGTAACTGGAGAGAAAGATACAACCGGCTGGGGTTGCACACTTTGTGATCTTACTTCATTAGCTTATTTCCTTACATCAGCTTGCTTTTCTAGCTCCATTTCTCCCTTTGCCTTGAAACCACACAAGAACCGCGAATCTGCCAGGTCTCTCACGAGAAAGGTGATGCTGCCCAGAAGCTATTTTGCAAGAAGCAGAAAAACCATCCGTGAGCCATTTGCTACTATGATTTCATTCTGGAAGATGTTCGTTCCCCTCAAAAGGGGAATGATGGGGTGGGGGGAGTGTGTGAAGAAGGAACTTACAATGCAGTTGTCGTCCCTCTATCTTGGTGGACAAAAATATTGGCTTTAAGAAGAACCTTAAAGCTTGTTTGCTTTAAGGAAGACCTCCATGTCCAGAGACCAAGCCTAGATGTCCATCCTCCTCTCATGTCTGGCATTAATTCATTCCTGGGCTCATGCTGTGAGGTGAAGCAAGAGCAGTGGGGAAATGGTCCCACTGTGATTTGCAAGGTGTCAGCTGGGATTAGCTCCTCAAGGATCACAGCATGAGCAGATCCCACAGAGACCTCCCACAGCATTAGAAAGGGTGGGTGCTAATACCAGTACCAGTGGAAAATCAAACTGGGAATAGACTTGACATTTGGGAGAACGCTGCATAAATGTGCAAACGCAACTCTTTCCTAAATACAGTATTTAATAAGCACCCAGGTGGTTGCAATGCAACATAAATAAATAAAAGGCATTTGGGAGCATACAGCTAGAGGGTCAAGTGCTTCTAACCTTGTATACAAGGTTCTCAGCTAGGTTTTTTTAATGCATTTGCATGGCAAAGCGTCAAGACAAGTTGATTTGTGATAAAATCGGTTCTGAAGTATAAACCCAAAACTCAAGCCAGGCACTACTTTGAGAAGTCACAACACTAGGACGGACAGTCGACCAGAGAGCAATAAGCTGCTGAGGAGACACAGATATAAGACATCCAGAGGTACATACCCTGCTTTAGTCCTTCCCCAGTACAGGAGGAGAGAGGAGGGTGAGAAGGCAGGAAGTGTTGCAGGGTGCTGTAACCTGTGTAGCACTCAAGGCCTCTCCCACGTACAGTTTTGGTGTTTCCCTCGACTCGCAGTGCTGTAATTGCTCACCTACACACCTAGAGGCTGCTCTGACAAAGTCTTTACCCTGGCATCCCAAGTGCTCTTCATCCTCAGGGCCTTGCACTGGTGGATATGGAAACACCTTGTGTATTACTTTGGGGATCTTGTAGAAAGCAGTTGTCATTCACTTGTGAATCACCTTCACTTCCCCTATCTCACTGCCCTTTCCCTTTTTGCCTTTAGTTTATGACTTCAGAGCCTAATATATAGTATAGCAGATAACAATAATTCACATTCAAATAGATGCTACCTAATACCGTACCTGCACAAAGCTCAATATCCAGTGTGCAACACCTGCACCTGATCACACATACTCAAACCAGTGCTGAAGAAGTGAGGACTGTACCATAGACCTGATGAAAAACACATACTTACTGCAGGGAAAGTCATCAGTGCGGGGGATGCACTGGAAAGAAGCCCAGAGGAGGATGCTCACCGGAGGACTCCCAGCTGGCATCTGAGCCACCACCCAAGATCCCAAGGATGGAAGGAGAACCACTCCAGCCTTCGCCGTCTGCTAGAGTCCAAGCACCAGGGTGTTGGGGCTTAATTGCTCCTTGTCACCAACCTCAGTTCCACTTCAGCCATCTCTGCGTCATGGATGCAAAAACTTGCTGGACGCTGGTGTCAGTAATGGGGTAGGCAGTGATTTCAGAGAAACGTTGCTTCCACAGAGGTGGGCTTGCATTGGGTTGCAGCAAGTACTGAACCAAAGCTTTCCTTGCCTGCCTTCAGGTCCCCACCAGGTATGCACTAAATGCAAAACACAACACATAAACCAGCCAGCCACAGAAAAATCACACCCAAACTATCCCCCCCCCCCTTCATTTTACTATCTCTTTCAAATCCCAAAGACAAGGTATGCTGATAAACCTGGGCAATTTGAGCTATGGAGGATACAGATCTTGGGTATTAAAACCCTTGCACACACCTCTCCTTTACACCAAGCATTTCCACCTCTAAGCACCTCATCATACCCTATTTGTGATGCAGATTAGTGAAGCACCACCCTGGGGACACCAACCCTCCTGCCAGCTCATTAACATTTCCCCGTTTGACTCATTTCAACCACACATGGCAGGCTGGAGCCTTGCACAACCTCCTCAGCTACACTCTGCTGCTTCCAGTGCCCAGGAAGGGCGTGCAAGGCAAAGAAGACCACGCCACAAGCTTGGAACCACATCCCACAGAAAGAAGGGTCCCATAGCCCAACAGGGACAATATTTCCTGAAATAAAGGGTTGTCCCAGTGGCGAGCAAAACACTCGCCGATCTCTTTGGTGGCTTCAGTATGTGTTTGGTTGCCTGTATTCTGATGGTTTATTTTCAGCAAGGCTGGACTGGGCTGGGGCCAGGCAATGGGGACAACTACCAGTTCCATGCTTTCCCTATGCCTTGTTACACAATTATATCTAAAATACAGGCCCAGGGGACAAATTATTTCACATAGGGACCATCTGTCACGCTCCCTCTAGGAGAGACCCGAGACACACTGGATGTGCTATGGGGAAGGGTATGGAAGACCTGGGAATGGGATAGTTCTCTTATTACCCCCCATGCTTGTTATTACCAATTAAAAAAAAAAAAAAAAGGTAGCTGCTGAACTTTTTATCTTCTATTTCAGAGCACATCAGCCTATCCCACTGCCTACTGGGAAGAAGATGTGTCCTGGCCTGATTTCCAACTTCTTTTTTTTTTTTTTTAAATAATACTGCTTGTCTCCCAAGCTGTGCATTCCTGCTTCTCTCTCTCCATCTTCTCCCTTTGAGAATGAAAGCAAGGACAGGTCACTTGCCTTTTTATATGAGCATCTCTCTAAACATCTCCAAGAGGGGGAGAGAGAGAAAAAGGAAGCTAAAAACACAAAACAAAATGAGAGAACATTTTTAATTGGAAGTGTTTTGTTTTCGCCAGGATTTTAACTTTAGAGAGCGTCTCACAAATACTCTCTCAGGGTCCACCGCTGAACAGCTTTATTCTGCCACAGGCAGGCTTTCATGGTGCAGCACAATAGCTTTTGTTTCAGAAGTATAGGGCAATGAGGACCTTGAATGCCAGAGGTCTGTATTATATCCATAACTGTAGATTTGGATGGTGGAACAGAGGTTGGGGGAAGGTGAGAATGAAAAATTTCTCCATTGTATAGATGGAGTCCTTCCAGCAAACACTGGCACAATAGGAAGCACATTCTTAAGAGCTGAAGCAGACTCTGGATAAAGACTCACTCATTTTGTACATAATGGTCCCTGTGCTTTAACCTTGTACAGCTGCTATGACACCTGCTTTTCAAAGCCATTGTCGAAGAACAAGCAGAGCTTTGTCTGCTGTATACATTCTGCGCCACACATGTTAACATTTCTCTTTTTGTATTTACTTTTGTTTCCCCCACCTTCTTTCTCCCTCTTTTTTTTTTCTTTTTTAAACATAACAGTTATGAATGAATGGCTGAAAACTAATTTCAACCTTGATTCCAGCAACATCGTGTCCAGTCTGAAAGTCTCAACACACTGTAATGCAGAATAAAGGGCAGATATTAGACTGGGGAGTACTATTTTCCTTTTCTATCAAACCATCGGTCTTTGTGTCTCTGCTTCCTCTTATTTCTCGTTCCCCTCCCTTTCCGTCTTCTCTAGCTCTGGTTTGAAAGTATAAGTAGAGCCCAGCAGCTCATCTCTCCTCCATCAGAAATAGCTGAAGAACTCTGTGGCACCAGGTCGCTCGCGATTGTGACTCACCGGGATGCATCTGAGATGGACGGTGGGAAGTCCAGGTCCAGATGCTCATGATGGTATGGGAAAGGTTTGGGACACCACAGTCCTCAAGTGGCCTTTTCTTGGGCAGGGATCCAACCGAAGACGAGAGCAAAGAAGGCCTGCAGCACACAGGTTTATCTTTTATCTTCCTCTGACTTCGCGATCTGCAGTGGAAGTAGAGCAAAGACATCATGCCATTCTGAATTACCTTAAAGCTCCCCCATTTCCAAGTTTCCTGAGCTGAGCAGGTGCTGCCTACAGGGGACAATGGGAATAAGGAAAACTGCTACTGATGACTAAATGAATGATGACTCTGGCCAATGGAGCAGCTAAAGTCCAGGCCCCAAGATCTGATAGTGAGTCATATAATGACAAGGTTATTGATGATGCTCACTCCATGGAAATATCTGTGAAGAAATGAGTACTCTTCCAATGCCTCACCCCGTAGGTGATGGCCATGATGTCATACAACAGATCATCTCTATAGGGAGGAGGTTCCGCTTCATTTTCTTCAATGAGGGGAATCAGGACCGATAGTAGCCACCAGTCTGGGTCTCCTTCTTCTCTGAACAGCACACATTCCAGCTTCGGCAGAGGCTTAAAGCTGTGGCGATGCTGTTAACTATATCCTTTTATGAACACACACACAGGAACATCAGCATAGGAGAGGATGGCCAGAGGTGTAAACAAGTGATCTGCTCACATTAGGTTGGTTATTCCAAGCATTGCCCCTGAGCAGTACAACCTGACAGGTCCAAGGTGCAGCAAAACCCTTAATAACCACCCCCGTTAAAATTGTCTGGGCTTGGTGGTTGCATTTGTTTTTGCGGCTTGGGAGGTTTCCTTTGGTTTGTGGCTACAAACCCAGCTCTGCTCAAAGGCAGATTTTGAGGACTGCAGGGAAACCTGTCCTTCTCGGCTAACCTCCCTTCCCAGAGCATGAGTACAGCTCCTGCAGAAGGGGTGGGGAGGATCCCCAGTGCCCAGGTTCTCCATCAGATTCAGCCCCTTCTCGACACTGGTATTACCGTGGTGTGAGAAGTGACATTAACAGCAGTGACAAGTGTGGGGTAGGAGTGGTTCCCAGGTCCTAGACACTAGACGTATATTTTCCCTTTTTTCAGAGAAAAAAAAAAAGATAAAAGAGGCCAAAATATGAAATTAAAGGCAGGTGGCTGGTTTCTGAAATCCCTATTTGAGTTTCAGTTTTTCATGAGGATAACTCAGACTTATTTGTTTCATGCTTGCTTTCATTTCTAATTATTGATGGGAAGGTGCCTACCACATTCACTTGATCTTTAGCATGTTTATACTTGTTGGGGAAGGGAAAAAAAATAATCCATGGATATATCTAGAAGACATCCACTGTCTTCAGAATGCGGACAGCAGGCAGGATNAGGGCAGGAAAAAAAAAAAAAAAGAGGGGTCAGCTGGGTTAAACACTGAGCTTCTGCTGGACACAAATCTTGGATGCCGGGAGAGATTCGTTGGCACAGAACCTGCCTTAAGACTTTGTTTATCAGAGCTGCTGCCCTAGATGGGAAACTTAAACAGGACTCTCATGAGATCGGTGTTATTTCTTAACCATCACATCCTTTACTGACCTGAATCGAGGTGCTATTTCTTTTATAAGTGTACTTCTCATTCAACCGGTTTGGCATGAAGCTTGGACATGTGCACCTTTCAAGTCCAGACACCGGGAGCTGAATGAGAAATAGTTGAATGAGAATGATGAGAAATTCTAACACAACTGTTAAAAAAACATGTCTCAAGGTTTTCATGCCAACCTCCTGAATTAAGCAGCCTAATTCTTTGTGAGGGATGTGTTGGACTGCTGTGCTGTGTGAGTCCTTCCCCAAGTGTGTTGGAAGGGAGGTGTGAAAACCAGCGGGCTGAATTTCATAATGGCTGTAGAAGTAGGAATGTTTCTTCAATTTAAAGAAAAAAAAAACAGGAAAAAAAAAAAAAAAACAAAAAACAAACACCCCAAAGAAAAAGCCAGAGTGGGTGCAACCTGCACATTCAATACTCAGTCCTCTTTCATGTCAGACCCCCAAGATCAGTTCACGCCTCCATATCTAGGCTGTTAATAGAGCATGAGACAATTCATGCGCCGAGCCATCCGGAGCGTAATCCTGCCATTTGAAAGCACATAAAGGCAATTCATAGCAGCAAGTGTCAATAGCCACTCCCCTATTGATATAACATCCCTTCCCTCCTCCATAAACTCCAGCCGGCAAAGAAAATAAACAAGGGTTATATGAAATCTAACCTCAGCATAGCTATAAAAGATGCTTTAAAAAAAAAAAATCACACACCAAAAAAAGTTATATTTAATCTGCTAATTCATGCTCCTTGCTTCGGAAGTGTGTGCGGAGAAGAGTTCTGACCAGGGCAGAGGGGGAAAATACAGCTCGTACCCTCCACCAGAGAAGCTGCTAGGAGACCCATTGGAGAACAGATAAAAGATCTAGTGGAGAGGGGAAGAGGCAGATGCTGAAGGAGACCTTAATCCATAGTCTCATTGCAGACTGTCAGACATCCCTGCATCCCGTGCATTTCTTGCCTCCCCAAGTCACTGGGGGGCACAGCAGAGGAGCTGAAAAGGAGCACAGATCAGAGATGTGCTGCCAGAGGACTTTGGAAGGGAACCAAAACCCAACTTACTGCAGACAGAGCTTGCACTGGGGCTCTCTGCAGCCACGGCCAGGACTCAGGTGATGCTCAGCCTGCTGAATCTGCCTCTCCCACCCCAGCACCCTGCCCCGTGGGTGAAGGCAGCAGGGCTTCCTGCAACACCAGGCTCTGTCTGGCACACAAAAGCACCAAAACACATCACCGTCTCCTTCAAAAAGCCTTGCAGTCACCCTGAAAGATTCTGGGTCTGTGCTTTCCTTGAAGAACAAGAAGGGACAGGCAGAGAGTGGGATCTGAAAACCCCTAAGGTGCTCAAGGAAGAATTTAGGCACCTACATCAAGAAACACTGACCACCAAATCTCTCTTTTAGCAGCTAAGTGTCTGCTAGCATCTAAATCCCTGCTAGAGCACACACGCAGAAGCGCTACCCTCATGCAAAGGCTGGCCAGTCGGGATGCCACATGTTCCCCAAGGGGCAGGCTCTGTGAGAAATATCTGGGCCAATTCCCAGAAGTGTCTCAGCAGAAGATCTAACCTGTTGGACAGAGGGCTGAACATCCCTTACCAGTCCCATCCCATAGTATAAAAAGAAGTGTGTCTTCCACGGTGTCCCAGCAGCCCAGTTAACCACGCACAGCAACACGTCTGAGATGCAAATACTGGCCTCAGAGCAAGTCCTTATTCTGTGCTACAAGAAAATGCCACCATCAGAGGGTGACCATTTCTCTAGCCCCAGCTGAGGTGTTTCCTAAGCTTTCCCTATGGCCACACTTCTCCACACACTCACTGCAGGGACCCTCTTGGCTATCAGCTCTCCCACTCCACCCAAGAGAGGTCTAATCCACCCATATTGAGTTCATGAAACCCATCCTTGGCCCTACATCAAGCATGGGGACACGGAGCATCACCAAACCTGTGTTCTTCTCTGGATCTGGGACTGATTTGAGAGAAGGGTCTGGACTCCTAAAACTTACAAACATTTCCCATAGTCTTTGCGGGTGTTAAATCTCCCTCCTACTCAACATCCTAGGCTCCTGCAAGTTTTTCAGAAGGGTCTTTCCCTTAGTTTCTAGGAGCTGGTGGTTTTGGGAGCTGCTGGTACCTGTCATTCCCAGGAAGCTTTGTAGACAGTAGAGCATCCTGAAAGGAGAAGCACAAAATAAGGGTGAATTACTGTAAAACTAGCAAAAGGCACCTTTGCTGTCCTGATGGGGCACGAGGATGTACTTCACTCGCGTGGAAGCAACCAGAAGATATAACAAGAGACCTCCAGAGGCCAAAGATGGGGTGAAGCGGAGGTGACTTGGCTGTGTCCAGCTTTTGCATCCGTCAAACAGAAGATGATTTGCAAAAAGAGCAACCCTGATTGGTTAATGAACGTCTCTCAACTTACAGCAGCAAAATGCTGGGTGCCATCAAATGCAACCCAAAGTTAAAGCTATGACTGCTTTAATAATCAATGACTGCAGAGTATTTAAAAAAACAGCTAAGCTTTCAGGGGCTTAAGACTTATTGCTTGCATTTTCGCAGCTTTCTTAAAGAAAAAAGGGGTGTTGTAGAAAATGGTCAAATTTATCATTTATAGCAAAATATTAATGTAGCAGCAGGAGACTTGATGTGGCCATCTATCTACAAGCATTCAGACTTCAAAGGAAGCATAAACACGAAATTAATGGTTTGTCTAGTGTAAAGGAAAAATAAATGCAAATGTAGCCTCATTAATACCAAGTGGGTGACTTCTTGGTTTATGGGGTTTGGATTGATTTTGTCAAAGGCCAATAGATTTATTAAAAATGTCTTTTAAATTTAGCATCCGTATACCCATTAGTTGAAAGAAATAAAATTCTCTGCAATTGCCACCACCTCTCCTCCTCCTCTCCCCCCCTTCCCTGGATGTTGTTTTACCTAAATAAAGTTCTTGCATTAGGACTCACTTTCATACTGAAATATGTCTCTTGTAGGAGCCGCTATAAACGTCAGCATTTTCCACCGCGTTAGTTTATGGGCAGAGTGAATTTTAATGGCATCGTAATCTCGCTGCAATCAATTGTGGTACATGGTGGTGGGGGGGAACCTTAGGGAGTGTCCATTAAACAGAGCTCTGCATTACTCCCAGTGCTCAGGAGCTTTCAAATTGTGCTTGGAGGATTCTTTTTGTCCTTTTCTTTTTAATACCTATTCACAAAATGTTTGTTCTGGGCTGTTTCACCTCATTTCTCGTGCCTCAAAGTGGGCTGAGAGGATCCTAACTCCTCTTCTCAGGACGTGCTTTCTGGCTTGGAACATCTCATGTCCATCATCTGCCACCCTTCCCACCCAGCAGAACAGGTTGGGATGCTTTCCAGCTGCCACACAACGGTGGCAGCTGGTGACTGCTTAATCATGGTCCACAGGCTGGTTTTGTTGGTTTACCCAATTTAACATTCAGGGATCTGACAATAAATCTGCCAATTGGCATGACATAGCCAATTTAACCCCTTCAACGTACACCATCCCAACACACGCCAACAAGGCGCTCGCCCAAAAAGAGGTCAGCAAAAAGTGCTTGTGCACCTCAAGCCCTTGAGCACACAGCTACCAGAGCTGCAAACAGAAAAAAGGACATGGGAGAGCTCATGCTGAGCATCTGTGACCCACAAGGCAACGAAAGAGCCTGAGCTTGCACCACATAAGGACTTTTTTTCCTATGTCTTTTGACCTGTTAAAACTCTGCACCAGGTTTTCACCACTCATGGCAAATAAGACGCTCCAGTCATGGAGCAAAGCCGTAGGATCACGTCTTCTCTGAGACAAACCCCTAACCTAGCACACAGCAAAGTCAGCTGATGCATAGCATGGGGTTTCCATTAGGAAAATAGAAGAATACAACCTTATAGTCCCATATCACACATTTTTGGTTTGCTGCAGGACTCCTGGTAACAATTCCCCCCTCCACAAATCACTGGGAAGTTGTCCCAAAACAATTCTTTGGTTAAAGTTGATTTGTTCAGGCCATTTTAAAGAAAGAACTTGCAGAGATATTGCTATGCTCCCACATCTGTACAGGAAAATGGGACAATATTACGGAGAAGAAAGAAAGAGAGAGAAACAAGAGATCTGGGGCCCGAGGATGTGCTTGGTCAAGTAAAAGATGAGATGAGGGAGACACAGGTGACTAGGAGAGAGCAGAGCTGAAGTCAGAAAAGGCCTGAAAACAGCAAGTTTGAAATCCCTGTTAACAGATGGGGAGATAACGCAAGGGAGACACACATATCAAACCTCTGTGTATATGCAAAAGACAGAAGAGACAGGGTCTTCACTCATTTTCTTCATTCACAATAAGTGGGAGTGTTTCTTAAGATCAACTTAGTTTAAAGTTCACAAACAAACCCTACAACAGCTGTATGAGGAACCTCCTTTCCCATATCTAGGTTATTTCATTTCTGTAACTCTGATCTAGTTCTTTTCCTAAGCAGTCTACAAAAATTAGGAAGTATATCATAGAATAGTTTGGGTTGGAAGGGACCTTTAAAGGCCATCTAGTCCAACCCCCCTGCAATGAGCAGGAACATCTTCAACTAAATCAGGTTGCTCAGAGCCCCGTCCAACCTCAACTTGAATGTTTCCAGAGATGGGGCATCTACCACCTCTCTGGGCAACCTGGGACAGTGTCTCACCATCCTCAGAGTGAAAAGTTTCTTCCTTATAGCTAGTCTGAATCTCCTCTCTTTTAGTTTAAAGCCATTACCCCTTGTCCTATCACAACAGGCCCTGCTAAAACATCTGGCCCTATCTTTCTTATAAACTGCACTGAAAGGCCACAATAAGGCCTCCCTGGAGCATTCTCTTCTCCAGGCTCAACACCCCCAACTCTCTCAGCCTGTCCTCCCAGCAGAGGGGCTCCAGCCCTCGGAGCATCTCTGTGGCCTCCTCTGGTCCCGCTCCAACAGGTCCATGTCCTTCTGGTGGCCCCAGAGCTGAAGGCAGCACTGTAGGGGTCTCCCCAGAGTGCAGCAGAAGGGCAGAATCCCCTCCCTCACCCTGCTGGCCATGCTACTGAGGATGCAGCCCGGCATGCCGGTGGCTTTCTGGGCTGTGAAAGCACATTATCAGCTCATGTGCCGCTTTGCATCCACCAGGACCCCCAAGTCCTTCTCCTCAAGGCTTCTCTCCATCCCTTCATCCTCCAGCCTGTGTGGATACCTGGGGTTGCCCTGACCCAGGTGCAGGACCTTGCACTTGGCCTTGTTGAGGTTCACACGTGCCCACTTCTTAAGCTTGTCATGATCCTTCGAATCATCACATTCACTACACAGAAAAACGTAATTTGATTTATATGGTCAAAAGAAATCAAGACATTGGATTTCCTAGGAATTGTAGTTTTATGTACCCCTGAATCCCAGTGTAAAGGTTGCAAGGGGATCCACCACCTCCCACTCTAGAACAGGATGCCAGTTGGGTGCGGTGATTTGTTCTGACATTCTCGGCAATTTTAGATTCGCTCTCACTGCAGATTTTCCTTCCACCAGGAAAAGAAAGCAGGACGCAAGTAGATGTTTTGCTAATCGGTTCTAGAGGCCTGTATTGCAGGAAGCGATGATATATTTAGAATATAGCTGGTGACCCCTTGGACCAGATTCACCATTCATAGCACAGGACCAGCTACATACACCAAGGGTGTTTGAAGCATGTAGGCGGACCCAGGAAACCACAGAAGTTGGGCAACAAATGGGACAATTTCCCATAAAAGCTATCAAAAGAAAAAAAAAAAAGTATGTAAATGCATTTATTCCATGAAAAAATAACATTTCAGCTTGTGGACTTCCATTAAAGACAGAAATGTTTTCAGTCCAGCAGAGTCCCTGGGTATCTGCAGTCTACCTGGTAAAAGCTCCTGTGCCGTACACCGCAACGTGTCTTTTGCTGTTTGGTGTGTGAATTCTTATTAAAAGTGACCCCATCTGCTGTCACTATCAATGCATAAATCTCCAGGCTGACAGCGATTAGCAGAAGACAAACGGTCAAAAAAAAAAAAAAATTTAGCACTCTCCTTGACCTAGAAATCATCAATTCAGGAAAGCATCTGAAAACACCCTGCAACCTGTCAGCAGAGCTGGGAGGGGAACAAGTCTCCTGGCTCATTTAAATCTTTTAGATGCAAAAATGTTTGTCCTATGTGGACAGGTCAAAATCAAAACCCAAATAAGTGCAGAAAACAACACAACCTACAGCTTTGAGCACAGGTGCTTCATTTCGTCAAGCCAGAAACAAAATATTTAGAGTAAAAAAAAAAAAACCAACAAAACTGATTAGGATTGTTATTTGCATCCACAACCAAACGCAAACTCTGCTTCGAGGGGAAAAGTGGGGGTTTTCAACTGAAAGTACTATTTCAGACACTGCAGAAAGGTTCCCAAGTCACTAAGCACAAACCAGAGCTGACCCCTTCCATGGAATTATTCATGGCTGGGTTTTTCCGAGCATACAGATGATTTTGAGAAGGAACTGGCCTCATTAGCCCAATGCTCATCACAGCACTTACTGTGACTGTTCACCTTGCAGCAGGGAGGAGGAAGGCTGGCGGAGCCCACACAGCCTGGAGCAGACATCTCCAGTCCTCTTTCGGACTCCGCAAGCCAGTTTTTGGCACAGCCAGAGCATGGTTTCCCAAAATGTGTGGAGCCCCTGATGCCTGAGGACCCCCGCAGTTGGCCTTTGCAGAGGTGGAGAGAACAGGGATTGACAAAGAAACCAAAAAAAAAAAAAAAAGAAAGCAAGAAATTGAATAAAACCTGGGGCCAATCCTGCTTCCCCACCCCCAATGAATCTGTATTTCTCCCTGGTACAGAGAGTGGGAGAATTAGGGTGTCTGATGGCAGAGGAACTCAATCGCAAGGAAAATCAGAGCCCACACAGCCATGCCAAATCCCCTGGGGGTATCCCAGCAAATTAAGAGATGTGCGGTAATGAAGAAAGAGGTGGGACAAGCCCTCACCCTGGGTCTGGTGCTGCCTAGGACGTGTGCCTGGTGGGAGCATCGGGGGTGGCCTGCTCTCCTGCAGAGGAGCCAGCCTCTCAAGCATCAAACACACCATGCCATTAGGACCCAGCTCACACACCACCTCCTTCAAAAAAAAAAAAAAGTTATATTTTAGGAGTTCAGGGCATGGCATCCTCTGGACATAGACCTAAGTGTTCGGAGCAGAGAGAAGTGGACTGCATTGTCATTGAACGTCTTTCAGGGATGGGGTTGAGGAAAGCAGCCACCTCCTATTGCTGGAGCCCAGAATTTTCTCCCATAGAGCACATTTCTCCCATACAGCACATTTCCTCCCTATACAAAACATGACCATGAATCACATCATCTGGATGTATTTGGATTCACCTACTGACACAAGAACATTTCCAATGCTCACAGCCAGTACCAAACCGCTAGCCAAGGCTTTCATAGAACCATAGAACCACTTTCCTCATTCCTAGCTCAGGACGGACTCAACCGTTCGCACCCCAAAGCAGGTCCAGACCCTGAGACAACCCTCTGCCGCCACTCAGCTGAGCCTGCCGGGCTGCCTCTCCCTCCATCCTCTGCGCAGCCTACCCTGGAGGGATGGCCAGCCCTTTTATCAGGCACAGAGCATGAGGAAGCTGCCCAAACAACTGTCCTTAATGAAAGCTTTTGTCTGGCTTCAGAAAGAGCCGGTAAATACATCTGGCTGCCACTTCTCCTTCCTACAAGTGCTTCAGGGCCATTCTGCATTGCCCACGCTGATAGCAGACAAACAGAGGATTCAGCTGGTTTTCCCTTTCTCATTTCTTCTTTCTAATAGGGCTCAGGGGAAAAAAAAAAAAAAAAAAAGAACTACCGCAGTAAGTGCATTTATGTTACGTCTGCAGCTTCTATAATATTTTGGCACGCTTGCCAAGGGAGAGAGACCTCAGTTATTCTGCGACTATCCAGTTGGACCACCCCTCGAGCTTTGCCTACACCGCTGCTGCCATTATCCTCTCCAGACACATGGGGACAAGTCCAAAACACCAGAGCAGAGCCAGTCTGTGGTGAGAGAGATCAGCTTATACAGCACTTATTGCACAGGTAAGGCCACCATGTAAAAAAATAAAAAAAAACCAACCCAAGATTATGGGTGATGTTTCTTTTCCAGCTTTCCAAATTCAGAAAATAGATGAGACATGTTTAGGGAAAATGTTCTCAGCATATCCTTTTTTGCGCCTTTCTTTTCATTTTTTTAAAATTAAATATGGAACAATCCATGATTGGGTTTTGGGGTTTTTTTTTGTTTTTTTTAAAGATGACATTAAAATGAACATATTTTTGCAAAATGCTCCCTCTTAGTATATTTCAATAAGGCTTTCATGCTCTGAAAAATCTCAACAAGGGGAATTTATTTCTGGTCCTTTGGAGACGGTTCTTCCAGCAGAGCTTTCTCAAGCCCGGGGTTGCAGAGAGCTAGGTGTGAACTTGCTTTCATTTCTGTTGGGAGTTTTTTTCAAGTTGATAACATGCTCCATGGGGCAAGATGGGGAGAGGAAGATGAAGTTTTTTTCCTGGAGAGTGATGCTGTTAATCTTTCTTCTCATTTGCGTAGTGCAACTGAGTTTGGTGCCTTGCAGCCAGCCCTGGCGTGCCAGTCTGCTCTGAGACTGGAAACCCACTCAAAAAATGAAGAACAGATAGAATATCTACAATCACATACTTACTATATGGGTTTCTTCCATTTGGAGGGCTGTAGAATTGCCCTGCTAAATGTCTACTAAATTAGCCATAATCTGGTCAATCCCTCAAGCCAGTAAGATTTTTCCCATTATAGTATCCTACTCAGTAACGCTTTTCCCTCCCTACATACCCAACCTGGTGTCAGGTCTTCAGCAAAGCACATCTTTCCCTCTGCCTCCAAATGCAGCCATTTACCATTTTCCCCCTCAAAATGAGCACCGGTGATCCAGTCAAGAAGATTCACTGTGATGGACTTCACTGGGATGTTCCCTGGCAGCTCCACGCCATCCCCTCTCTCCGCTTCCAATCAGCCTGTGCCAGAGTTCGCAGTTCTCTTGACCTCATCTCTAACAGGCGTATGTTGAGATCCCATGACAAGGTACAGTCTTCTCCTGTGCTGATTCACCTCTGCTGTCATCTTCCAGAAGGGTTTAACAGTCTTTCCTTGCTTTGCCGCATTTGCGTTGCTCCTGGTGGAGCCTCGCAAGGATTGCATCTGCCTTCCCTCCCACCGAGCCGAGCGAAATCACGTTTCTTTCTCCAGCAGCAAGTCCCAGATCCATCCCACAGCCTCACAAGGGGCTGGGCATTCAATTTAACACGTTTTAACCGCAGATTAGGTAAACTAACCTGTGCGATGTTACTACAGCTTGAACAATTCCCTGCAACAACCAATACGCAAGGTTAAAATATTCTCCCTTTCACACCTTCCAACAGCCAAAATATTAAGGTTTCCCTCCCTTGGACACACGTGTTCCCTATGTCAGGTGGCTGTGGACCTCCTAACTGGTCCGAATTGTCTAAAGGGTCCCGACACACTTCATGCACCAGCTGCTTAGGAAAGCAGGTCTTCATCCTGCATGTATCAACATGAGCCTTAGATAATAAATGGAGAACTAGAAGAAGAGAGAAATCATCAGGGCTGTTAATTTGACACTGACTCTTTTGATCTCCTCTTTAGATCATAAGGAAAGGGTAAGTGTGCTTCCTTTTAATCTTCACTCCTGCACTTTAAAGGCCTCAATAATGTTCCCACCAACCAGATCATTTTCATTTGCA
This sequence comes from Anarhynchus alexandrinus, assembly GCA_008711295.1. Lineage (NCBI taxonomy): Eukaryota > Metazoa > Chordata > Aves > Charadriiformes > Charadriidae > Anarhynchus > Anarhynchus alexandrinus. The sequence goes on along the minus strand of VUYV01000238.1, from coordinate 22,503 downwards.
ACTCTAATTAATCTGTGAATAAATATGCTTCGGAGAGGTGGATTGATTCAAATGAGGGCTGTCTTTTCACCTTTAATCTATAATGCTGCATTTCTCTCTCTTGAGAAAATAGCTTCTAGCTTGCACTCTCTCCCTTTCTCCCCAAGTTCATGCAAGGCTCTTTCTCCTCTTTTTTTATTATTATAAAATAATGGCTTCAGCAGGTGAATAAAAGGTTAGGCAAGTTTGACAAAAATGGGAAGCTATTCACCCTTGCTACCTTTAATCTACTGTATTCTCCTCCTAATGAGTGTAAATTACCCAAGCTATTTCACAGAGTCTTTATATGGCATAATACCAGCCGGCAGGCCATTCTCAGAAGGGCGTTTTTATATTATTAGTATTAGTATTATCTTTAATCTTTTGTGGTGTGAAGAATGAGGACAACACAAGGAACCACACAAAGCAGCAGGAGCCAGGCAGAGGGGAACCTGGCAGGGCCCGCTGGGTTGTGTGAAGGAATGGGTCTTCCATCAGAAGGATGTGGCTGCCAACTCTCATCCTCGCAGGATGTAAACCCACCCAAAAAAAACCAGCCTCATCGACTTCGCAAAGCTCGGCTGAAGCTGCATCAATGTGGCTGAGAGGTTTCTACCCCAGTCATCAGTGGCTTCAGCCATGGTTGGGAGGAGAAGAGATACCTGGCCCCACAACCTCCCTTGTATGCATCTTCTAGTGCTGGTTTGCAGAGCCAAGGTCCAGACGCAGCAAAGATTTTCCCTATGTGGCAAACCACATGCAGTGACATCTACCTCCGCAGCACAGAAGTCCCATCCTCAGCACAAATCCCATCTCTGATCCACAGAAACATCTGTTCTTATGCAGACCCATTTTGGGAAGGTGAGAGAGCTGGGAGGTGGTGAGGCCAGCTCACCCACAGGGATGTTGGGTAGTGACCACACGCATCCATGGCACAGGGAGCAGCATTAGAGGAGTATCCTGGAGGAAAAACTCTGAGTACAAAAGATGTGAAGAAGGAAGCTAAAGTAAAACATCCCCCACAAACAAGAAACGTAGGGGAGACCTAGGAGGACATCTTGCAAAGTAGATCTCAAACCGGCCAATACCACCAACATAAAGAAGTAACTCTGATTATTGAGAAGAAACCAAACTAGAGTTACATGCAAAGCAGCACTTCAGAAGCGAGTCTCACATCTTCACTGACCATCTGGAGAAGGCATTTAAGACATTTCTCCTGGAGGTATTCAAGTCAAATCAGAAGCAGCTGTGAATGACAGTTACAAAGGGGCTGCAGCATACAGGATTTGGTCAGGAAAAGCACAAGGTACCGCACTGCTGGGGTTAAACACCCTGCAACACTCGTACCCAATGTGAAAAAGAGCCTGGGAAGCTATGGCGTGGGCTGCAACTTTGCCTTCAGGTGAGCACCATGTCAAACCTGCACCCACAATCAAATAAGAAAGCAATAAACAGACGATCCACAAGCAAAGAAAGCAAGGAGTGGGTGATCCTCAAGTGGTCGAGTTGGCTTAAGGAATTGCCACCACTCATCTGAGATGCTAAAATAGACTGGGAAAGCTCTATGAGAGCCCTTGCTACTTGACAGTGATGTGCATTAGTTACCACCACCTACGGAGAGTGCTGGTAACAAATTGGGAGTGTTACCGCTTTCCGGTGGGAACCCATACACCGGCTGTGCCGGATCCGTCAAGCCCAGCAGTGGGCATCAACCCACGTCCCTCGCTAGCGTGAACCGATGCCACCCCCCGGCACCAGTGAGCATCACCGTCCCCTGCCAGCCACTGGGCTGCGTCATGGGGAGGGCAGTGGGAGGACTGGGTATGGCTGGGTAGGAGAACCCAGCTGAGAAACTCCCCTCTCCTCCCAAATTTGGACAGCGGCCTGAGAAGGAAGTAAAGTTTACACGTAGGCAAAGATAATAAAACATCAATAAAACCCTCCCGGAGCAGAGAGGAGGGCTTGGCTTCGCTGCACGCAGTAACTAGGCCATTCACGAGCGCAGCCTACTGCTAAATCCCTTCAGCCATTTCTCTCATCTCAGGTTGGTTCAGGTCCCCATTACTTCTGTTATATTATACATCTTCCATTTTTTAAAATTTGCCACTTGTGATTATTATTCCCTGGTCTAAGAATGCCTCATATTCAGAGGTGCCTTTGTTTCACTCTCATTATGCGCACCATATATGTTCAAGGTCGCTAGTTAGTCTATTATTCAAGTGGGCACTTTTTTTTTTCCCCTCTCCTTTTTTTATTCCCCCCTCCCCGAAGAGGCTTGGTTCAAGGTCTTACATTCTCCGCTTTCTCCCCTAAGTTTTGCCATTTCTTTTTCTTATAAAAAGATTTTTTCCCTTGCCTCACATTCTCCAGTAGCTTCCATTCAATTCAATCCCCGCTAATACATATCCACAAGAAGCCCAGGGCAGACCCCAAGTCAGCTGCTTCTGCTGTTTTAAAAGAACCAAAGAAAGCTCTTTATTTTCTTAGACTCTCCAGCAATTTCTTGAGTTGCAAACTGATATACAAAGCATTCTTAGAGGTGGCCAGGAGATTTCCATATCATTTGCAGCAGTGCCAACTAAATATCAAGCTGCTGCGTAGGGACTTGGGTGATAACCACCCTGGGAAATGAACACTTACAGTCCTAGCCACTAGACATGAATTTTAGCTGTACTGCCGTTGTCTTGCTTGCAACGAGAGGTAAAACAACAAGGGATTGCCTGGCAGGCTGGCATTTCATTTTGGATGAACAATGGAAATATAGCTTTAGCCCACTACAAACCTACTTGTTTGTCAAGTGACTACATCCTCCACAAATCTGCCTATATTATCAGTCATCTCTCATTATCCAGCTGTATTTATATACATTGTCTGTGCAGGAAAAAGAAAAACACCACCTAACTGCTTTATGAGCTCTGCAAGGAGGAGACTCACGGCACCCACTCCTGTGAGCATGAGCCGCAGTCGTGATTTTGCGGCGTGCTTTTAAGACACAGCCATCAAGACGAGGAAATTCAGCCTGGTCCACTTGAAATCAAAGTCGCTAAAGCAGTCTGTGAGGTACGGGAGGAGTAAGCTGCACTTTTAAATGCAGGATGAAGTTGTTGCCCTCAGGGAGAGGGAGCCGTGTTGAGGAGGAGATGCCTTCACCAGGACAGGCGGTGGAGCCTGCTGGGGCTCCTTGCTGCTGGACGCATCCACAGCAGAGCCCGGTTGTGAGTCACAGCAATGTCCCGATCAGCTCCAAAGAAAAGCTGTCGAGACATAACAATCTAACCAAAGCGTTAAGCTGAGCTCGTTGCACCTCTGGGAGCAGTCCCAGACCACGGGAATGGGGCACGGGAGAGATGTAGAGAGGACACCCTAGATTGATAAAGATTCTTACATACAGTTTCCTTTCCTTGGGATCAGCCCTGCATACCCGCTGTTAAACTTTTGTAACGCATCCACACCAGATAGCTGAATTTGGTTTTCCACCAGGTCACCAGGGGCACCTCACTAACATAGGTTACTTTATTGAAGTCACGGAATTAGGAGATAAGGTCTTCTGTGCATCCCCATATCTGCACATGGCTCCACCTGACACCACCACTGAGCCAATACAGGAGATATTCTGCCATCTCTTAAGCACTCAGATGCATTTTCACTTCCAATTAGGAGCAGAAAGAGTCCATTTCCCATCCTTTACTCCACGACATTTCTCAAGGCCCTCATGCCCCAAGTTGCCATCACCACAAGGAACAGCACTTGTTTTATTTTTAATCCCGTCTGCCTCCGCCTTCTCTTCTTTTTCTGCCTTTTTTTTTTTTTAATATTTTATTTTTTTGTTTGCCAGGCTCAGTCACAGAACAAGGACGTGGGGAAAGACATTCTTTCAATTCTTCGGGCATTGCGGCCGACTGAAATGGGAAACAAGACAAAGCCAGAGAAGAAAAGCTTATTATGGGCAGCCTAGTTGGAAGAAAATGAATCACCCAAACAGATAGGTTTCAATGATCTCAGGCGAACTACACTCTTTATTCCACACACCCGCATCTAATTGTTCAAGAAAATGTTCATCTGTTTCATAATGACAGTCATAATGGAAGTTATGTGAAATAACTAAAAAAGTTTATTCAAGGGTCTGCTTCTGAAAGTACAGCTATAATGCACTTTCTTCTGGGGATTTAATAGAATTTCCTCTCATAGAAATTGGATGGATAACAAGCAATTTTTTTTAATTTGAAAACTATGTGAGCTAGAAGGCTTTCCTGACATTAGATCGGACTTGAGGGGTAAAGGAACACGGCAGTCAGCTGTTATTAAAGAGGGAACAGGATGGGAAAACAGCAGCAGCATTTGCCCTGCTGCCCGTGTCTCAGGACCCCTCGTGCTCTGCCCAAGTTATAGGGCCGGATGAAGAAAAAAAGTGCTCCGGTTTGTCTTTAGGACCCAAGAGAAGCAGGACCAGAGCACACACCTCTGTCAAAATCACTTCCCAAGACACAACTAGTCTTCAGTGCTCTCCTCCTTCCGCAAAAGGTGGTATAAGCCGAAGGTATTTGCATGGTTTCCCTGGGCAGAAACAGCAGGAGAAATTCAGGCTGTGTCCTGCGTTTCATGTGTAGGCTGGAGCAGACACCGCAATCAAGACAAGCCCAGAAGGAACAAGGGGAGAAACCCGGTGTCTGCAAGGAACAGGGCAAAGGATCTCACTGGGCTTCCTAGAAGATGCTCAAAACCTAAAGCGAAATGCTGGGAGCAGCTAAATGTCCCTTGCAAGCCTTAAGGCACCAGAGGGAGGCAACACCATGAGCATGTAGATTTGAGTTTACAGTCTTTGAAAGCCTCCTTGTGGGTCCTCCAAGTCCACTTGGTCCAAGCAAGTCCAGCTGGTGCTGGTGGTGCAGAAGGCAAAGCAGGATCCTCCTGGCACCGCACCCCTCTCAGGGTCATCATCGGGCTCTACTGCTGGTGAAGTCCACCAGCTTTAGCACACGATGGAAAGTGTCTTTAACTTAACTTAATAATCAAGTTTCTCTAAACGCTGCCTCTAGTACCTTTCTAAGTCTGGAAATAAAGTTTTGGGCAAACTCAGGTATGCAGGAATATTTCCTCCAGCTGGGCAGTAAGAGGTTAACAAGACATTGAGAAAACACTTTTTTTTTTTTAAACTGAAAAGATTTTAAATGGTTTCCCACGTGAAACCTTATGAAGTACCTGGCACGTCTCCGATTCTCCTACTTGTCAAACAAAACCATAACGCAACTTTCAAAGCAGAACGTTTTGACACGAGCTTGGGCAGGAGGCAGGTTTTGAAGGCAGGCTGGTGAGCTGCTGAAGAACCAGCCATCTGTTTGACACGAGCTCCGATTCTTCATCCTTGAGCTGGAGGGAAGGAAAGGCTCCATTCAATTCAGCGGGACCCTGAAGGACGTGACCAACTTAGAAAACCGTGAGTCATCCGACCGAAGCCAGGCAGGAGGAGAACTTGTGCAATTCAAGTTAGAATTGTACTCAAGTACTTCAGGCCTGAGAAAACAGACTGGCAGGTGCAATTTCCACTCTGTAGAAATTATAAACCTCCCTTTATTTATTTATTTTTATAAGGGAAAGAAAGCATTTTTTACTCCACATCTTTTTCTCTCTAAAGGACTCACTGGGCTGGTCCTTGTCTTGCCCAATGTCAAGGGGAGGAGAGAGGATCCAAAGCCACAGGAATGTGCAGGATTTTGAGGAGTTAAAGAGTCCAAGGACCACAAGGAGCCAAAAAAACATCCAGTGGGTATCTCTACAGCAGGGTTTCCCCACTCAGCAATGTAGAGCAGCTTGGGGAGATGACCCACCTGCACCCCTGGACCTACCCTACAGCCTCAGTGGGGCAGGATGCGCAAGTCTCCCCCAAACCCTAATTTCAGCTTAGTCCTTCACAGCCACTTGGGTGCTTCAACAAAGATGCCTACAAGCTGGTGAGGACAGGAGGCTGGTCCTTGCTGGAAGAGCGGTGGGTAGGAACAGAAGGCAGCATTACACCTTCCATTTTATGTACCGAAGCCATTGTGCATCAGGCTTTTTGTCTGCCAGCGCGCCTCTGTCAGCTGGTTTCGCACATGGGCCTTTTGAAGGAGACACAATAAAGTTTCTTGGAAAAGCCTCAGAGAGGAAGCTGGTTGAAATGTATCTGATGGTTGCGTTTAAAGTTATCCTACTTGGAGTTTTCCGAAAGTGACAACCTGGGGTTTCCGAGGGAGCCAGTTGCTCAACTTCCAGTGACATTTCAAAGAAAAAAAAAAATAATCAGGAAATAGGCTCCTGATTACCAGCACCCTTTATAAATAAGCAAAAGGAAAAACACTTTCCCCCCACACCCATAATGTGCCATCATCCAAAAAGAGGTCTGTTGTCTAATTAGAGACTTTCTATTCTAATTGCACTGGCTGGCGCTGCTGGGCAGTCTATCCCAGAGCAGGTGTCCCTGGGAGCATCCGCCGGCAGGACTATGCTAGATGCCAAAAACCTGGAAGGTATCTCCAGCATTTCAGCAAAACAGCCTTCTGAGCACAGACACTTCACAGAGCAGCGCCAAGGTCTGGTGAGCCTCTTATGTCAGTGGAAATTCAAGTTAAAAAAGGGTTTGTTCCCCTTTTTGATTTTACAAACATAGCAAAATAAATGAGGAAGCATTTCCACAGTCACTTTCTGTCTCAGCTCTGCATTTGAAACAGTCTCTGCATGAGGATAGGTGTGCTGCTGACATATCTTATATCTTAAATAGGTGAAAGGAGGGAATTCTCCTCCAGACCTCCCTTCAATTCTTTGAAAAACTGCAAACGTCCACAAGAAAGGTTCAAAAGGGCTCCACAACAATATCAGCACTCAAACAATTCCACAAGAATTAACTGGGCTGGCAGACGTGCTGCAAGCAATAGGACCAGGATGCTGAATCACCACCTATTAGGGCCTGAAATTGCCATCAGGACCTCCAGGTGCTGAGGGCATTACGCAAAGGGGAGAGACAAGCCGAGAATTTGGGGCAAGAAAGAGCTTTTCATAATCTAAAGGCACTTGATCAGGAAATTGCTAAGTGTATCCCATCGTAGGAGTCCGAGGAAGAAGTTGTGCTTTGAGTTGCTCATGGCAGTCACTGGAGGGGAGAAAAGAGCATGGAAAGGGCAATCCATCCTTGCCTTCATCACCAGGGCACCAGAATCTAAGAGCCTGTGCCAGCCCTGCTCCCTGCAAACCAGCTCTGCCCTCCCTTCCCACTGGAAACACCCCAGCTGCTCAGGGATACAAAAAAGGGATACAAAACAACCCAACAACACTGAGATTTGATGCCGCAGAGCGCTCAGGCTGCTCATTTGAACGTAGCAGGATCATGACAGTTTCCACCTCAAAAGACCCAGGTCTGCTTTTACCAAAAGCAGACTCGCCCATCTTTACAAGAAGCATAGCCCATCTCAAGCAATCTTTGCCAGACAGTATTCAACCCACTAAGACACTCTTCTGCTAAGGCGATAGCTATCAGAGCCTCCCCAGAGAAGTCTCCCACCTCGGCTTTATGCCACACAAAGGAAAAAACAAAAAGGGGAAAATCTGTGCTTGATTGCTAGACAAAAGAAGAATTGGCTACTCCAGGTCTGCGTAAAGGAATACCTCCCACCAAGGACGTACAGCAGACAACACCTTACCTCCAGGAATGACCCACCCAGCACCAACACCACCCTCAGACAAAAAAGGAAAAAGTCCTGCTGAGACCCTATTTAAACCCATGGGACTCACGGTGAACTCCCTCCACGTGTGCCAAGCAGGACCAGCTGCACCCTGCATTCTTCGTCAGACACTTTGCTAACTTCATATCCCACTCAATATAATGCAAAATTTTATTTCCTCCCAAGATGCAAAATGCTCGTGTTTTCCAAAGGGTCTTGAAGTGCAAAGGTTGGGTGAGTGAGGTGTTCATAAGCGTGTTTCAAACCTGCAACTATTCCTCCTAATGGACATTGAGCATTGGATGAAATCTCTTGCTGAAGCAGGACTTGGATTTGACTTCTTTAGTCCATCCCAGATTTGACTTCTTTAGACCATCCCAGATTTGACTTCTTTAGACTGTCCCTGTTTTGACTTCTTTGCCTGGACAGTCTCCGGACCTTGACCCTGATGGCTGCATGGATCCTGCATCACCACAGGTCCCAGGGACTCCCCGTGCCCTCCGCACCCTAGCTCCGCGCCTCCCCTCCTGGGGGACTTACCAAAAACCTTTCCAGCCAAAACCCTACCTCTACGCTTTTGGGTTTTTTTCCCCCACCTCCTTTAACCAAAGCCCGGTGTAGGTATTCAAGGATGGGTTTTTTTTCTGGAGGTGGCTCTCATTGTTCCTTCCCCCCCCTGCCTTCCCCCGGCCAGGCCGAACGCATGGAAGGTCAGTTAGAAATGAAGCTGCTTTTATCTGCAATCTCCCACCAGCCCTAAGCTGGGTCCCCTTTTTTCACACTGAGACCTAGCCAAGCATGAAGGAAAATAATTTTACCCAATCTCTCTGCTCTAACGCACACCAACCCCCGCCCTCCTTTTTTTCCGCGACTCCCCACCAATCTAAACGGGAAAGAATTAAAAAAAAAATAAAATAAAAAAAAAGCCCTTGCCACAATGAAAGCACAACTAGATAGAAATCTTGGTGAGGCACTACTCTAAATGTGACTGCAAGCTTTCAGCTCCTCCTCACTCAAATATCGCCATTCCCCACCGTTTAGCCTCCTGGTAGAAAAATAGTAATAATAAAAAATAGTAACCCAGTGATTACTCGTGTTCAATATAATTGCAACAGGCAGGGGAAAGTGGACTGATTAATTTGCCTTGTGAATTATGCATTATTTTCCCCGTCTCCTTCCTCCCCCATCTCCCAAGCACACTTCTCCGAAGCTTTATTATGTATATTTCTTGAATATTGTCACCTGTCCTCTTTTTGCTGCGAAAGCTGTAGTATCGGTTAAGGCTTGGTGTTTAATCCGCTATGAACACTTCGCCGAGGTGCCCCCCGTTTGTTTACCACGGTCAGCATAGGAGGGAGAAGAGAAAAGCCCACCAAGCCAACGCCGCGTGCTGGCGCGCGTAATTCCCCAGGACCAGCTGCAGGATTTACAGAGCCAGACAAAACTAACTTGCAGGAAGGAAACAAAGACACTCCCGGCACAACAAGCGAGCTGCTCTTCATATTTTAAAATCCGAAGTGGAAGAGCCCTTTCAGCTCAGTGAAATGCTTAAGCACACGCTTATGTTTGACGTCCGTGGGAGCATCCCTGTGCTGAAGGGAGCAGAACACAAGCCTGTTGCCTTGAGGAGAGGTATTTTCCTCAAATCATGGCCTAAACACGTTCATAGGTCAAGTTTATGGGTTCAAACCTTTGTGTCAGAGTAGATGCAGAACTCGAATCAATAAAATTCACATCCCTGCTTGGGTGTACCTTTTTGGGTTGGTGATGCTCCAGACCAAGCTTCAAGAGAGATCTGAAGAATGAACACCACCCCCTCGGAGATGTATTGGTGCACCAGGCACCAGCCTCCTGCTTAACCATGGATGATCTTCCATCCGTGGCACCTTCATCCACTCTCTGTCCATCATTTAAGGCCCCGAGCCAGCAAAGTACTTAAACATGTCCTTCCTTTCCAGCACAATTGCTCCCAGGCTTATATTTATAGCCGGGCAACTCAGGGTCATGCAAATATTCTTGTGATGATAGTCATCTGTGCGATATGAGCAGAAGTTAAATATGCAGTTTAAGCATATTGCGATGTGCTAATTCTGGTTATACGGGTACCTGCAGTCTTGCAGTCTGACATCCCTTCTTTAAAGGACTTGAAGAGTGGAGGGAAAAAACAGGTGACATCTGGTCCTTTTTGGTGCCAAGCAACAGGTTCACAGAATCATAGAATCATAGAATAGTTTAGGTTGGAAGGTACCTTGAAGATCATCTAGTTCCAACCCCCCTGCCATGGACAGGGACACCTCCCACTAGACCAGGTTGCCCAAGACCCCATCCAGCCTGGCCTTAAACACCTCCAGGGATGGGGCCTCAACAACTTCTCTGGGCAACCTTTTCCAGTGCCTCACCACCCTCAAAGAATGCAAATGTTACTTCAGAAAGGGCGGGCTCTCTCCCTGCCCTCCTAAACATGGGCTACATGTGGAAGTAGCTTCCTCCTTCCAGGCACACTAGGACTTTTCTCTGGAGTGAAGACGAGATTTCATGATTTTGCGACCCAGGCAGTCACACCAAGTCAGTAGACCCACTCCTGGCACGCCTCAATCAGCAGATACGCAACACAGACGACAGCACTGGCTCTTAAATCCATTGGGATGCCACCTCCTTCAACCTGACTGCTGGGGCTCCCAGTAAAGGGGACTTTCAGCCTTCAGTAAAGGCCATTCAGCCTTCGGGGAGGCATTCTATACAAAAAGCTGATGTCCCCTCAGTTTTAATCACCACTGCAACCTGCAGAACTATGTGACAGAGATTTGCTAGGGCAAAATCTTCCCCCCACCCAAAATCCCATCGCTCCAGACCCCAGTAGCCCCCCTTAATAGCCCTCAGGGGACAGCGGTGCTTCTCGGAGATCTCCTTGTTCCTCCTAAGGAGAGGCCGGAGGGACAAGGCGAGGAAATGGAGGAAAGCATAACTGAACCCCCCACTAGATCTTCCTAAGGAGATTTGAGAAGAGATCACCTACTAAGGAGAGGATGGATAGAAATTTTCAGGGTCTAAAAGCTGATTAAAAGCTCAGATAAGGTCAGATTTTTCAAAGGCGTCGAAAAGCAGCTTTTGAAAAGCCCTCTGGTTTCCCCTGCTTCTTCTGCACTGCTCGAAATCCCTCTCTGTGTTCCTGAAGGTGAAAGGAGCTGAGCCACGGATGTCACTGAGGGATGCCAGCCGAGGGAGCTCCCCACACCAGGCTGCTGGGTGGATTTGTTCCCCGCTGTTTTGTGTCTGGATTTCGGCGCTGCAGCCCAGACAACGGGCATTCAATGCCCCAAGCCCTGGGGATGCCGCTAACCTTGTGTTGCCATCAGGTGCATACAAAGCCCGGAGCCCTTCCGCGGGAGGAGAGCAGCGGAAAGCTAAAAGGCGATTATAATATTCCAGGGGGAACTTTTTTGCTTAAAATGAAAATAAACGGAACTGAAGGATTACAAAACCAAACATGGAACATTACATGAAGCAATAATTGCCTCCTATTATTTCTCTGCACTCACCAAAACAGCTATTTAGACAAACAAAAGAGCAAAGAAAGGCAGAGACCAGTACTGAAAGTTGTTTTATCTCTACTAATCCCCACTGCTTTGATAAGTCCGTAATAGGATCATTTGGCATCTCCGAAGTGCGGTGTCTAAGGAAATTCCTCTTCGCAGGCAGATTTGGCTCAGGTGTCCGTTCCTATCTCTCAGTGATGGGGCAATACGGTGACTGCTGGGCTCTGGGCATGCAGCACTCGGAATAAAATTCTCCTGGGTTTTGCCTGCGTGGAGCCAGGGAACCTTGTGCTCCTTCTTCAGCTTCCAAATATTCTTTTATTATTGTTTTACTAGTCTCTCTTTTTTATCTTGTTAGCAGTTTCGTTAATTTGAATGCTCTTCGGTCAACTTTGGATGCCTTTGCTCACATTTAAGTAGCTTATTCCACCACCGCTGACGTTCAGCTCACTTGGGCTGCATTACAAGTTGGGATAAGGGAGCGCACCAGAGCACCAGACCTGTGCTACCACCTCCCTGACTGCTGGGAACAGAAAATACCGTAGTTTATCCTAAGACTATAGGAAGCTCTGCTCAGTGCAATGCTTTGATATTTTTTGGTACTCACAATGTCCTTTTTTTCCCTCTCCAGATTATCTTGTTTCATACTCAGGACGCTCACATGGTCCATTTTTTATATAGTCTAAGAAGTGAGAAGACCATGCGTGGTGCCCAGCACCCGTCTCCTCCCAGCAAGGACCATGTTGCGGTCACCAGTGGCAACGTCCCCATCTCCCACCCGCCCCCCTGACCCACGTGGCACAAGCAAGAAACCTTAATTTGCCTCCAGAGCACACTTTTCATCAAAGATGCAAACACGGCAGAGACACAAAGATGTCTGGTAGCAACCTCCCAGTTAAAGCCGCGGTCTAAACTGGGGATAAAATCAAGCTTATGGTCTTCATTTCGCATAAGTGGCTGACCCAAGAAGAGAAACTGCTCAGGGCCAGTCTATATCATTTTTGTTCAGTTTTTCCCCCAGAATTAGTTTTGTTAATATGCGGTGTGAGAAATTCACCTTTGCCTGGAATTTATCCACACTGTCCTATTTTTTTCTTTGTTGACTAATATTTCTCTTTAAACAAAAAACCTGACCTGCCTACACAAAATTGGCGTAGATGGATACCTGGAGTCAATTTGGTGGAACGTGGGGGGTTTGGGTATTTTTTTTTAATGTTGGATTTAAGATCAATTTTAGCCATTATTTGCCATATCAAAGTTTATGAGCTGTGCACAGAAACTTAATTGCATCAGATTTTTCTGTCAGGAGCTATGCTTTTCTGTCAGATTTTATCTTACAACAAAGAATGGTTCATGCACTGCTGCTGGCACATAAGAATTCATGAGCAGCTGCTGGGGGATAACATTTTCTCTGTAAGCTGCTGAACTTTTTACCTGTGCAGAGCAGTGCTGCCATTGTGCTAGCACAGGAGGAGGGCAGAAAACACCCGGAAACAACCCCCAAACCACTCTGTTGTGCAGAAGATTGCCCTGTAGCCACACTCTCTCCCAGCCAACTCCCACAAAAAGGAGGTGAAAATAAGTTTCTGGCTGTCTTATGTCTCACCAGTGCTCCTCTACCAAAGTGGTGCCTTTCTGCAGATGCCCATCTCTGCGGGTCACCCAGCTGCAGTATCCCCTACACAGAGGAAACCACCTCCTCAGTACTACCCTTGCCCCTTGGACGCGAGCAACTGCTGCACTAAACCTTTGATATTGATGCAGCCAAAGGAAAATAAAGATAATATTGTGTGTGGAAAGTTGTCGGCGATGGGGGCTGCGTTGGCGGTGTGCTGAGTTGGGGATGGGTTTCTCAGCGAACACATACTGTGTGAACACGCACTGTATGTGTAGGCAGAAAAGCAATATTTATGGGGCCAACCTGTTCTGTTTGATCATTGTGGGGTTTCCTTGGTGGTGGAAATGGAGCAGTGGGGTGATGTGAGGGTGAGTCTCATCCAAGGGGGGAAGCAGAGCTGCAGCTGGAAGGAGTATTGTCAGTGTTGTTCCATCCCAAGAGCAGGAGGGATGATGCCTTCACACCAGGCACGGCACAACGCACAGTGCAAGTGGCGGTTCCTGCCCCAAAGATCTGGTGGTCTCATCTCCTGGGGTTGGAGAGAAGCACGTCCAAGGCTCTGGTTTGTATTTACAGGGAGCGACGGGGCTGTTCCCAAGTGCGTATTCCCTGTGGATGTCTCAGAAGATATATACTGGTGACTGTGCCTATTCATAGCAATAATATGAACTGCAATGAAATATCAGTGACCCATCTTATTCAGCATATCTCTATTTCAAATCTGTATTTTGTAAAGAATATTGAAAGCATAATACAGAGCCTTCAGTAACCTGCTCTGCTTTATTACACAATCCACACAAGTTTTCCATTTTTTATTGAATTGGTCACTCAGTCATACTAAACATGGCAGAAAAAGAACAGGAAATAAAATGAACCAATAAATAAAAGCAGGGTTTCCAAAGCACTTCTTACTGAAAAGAAAGCTAGAGCGTTCTTCAGAGTTTATCCAGGAGAAAACCGCCTTAGTTAGAATAAAATTGTGCAGTGGAACAGAAAATAAGATGTTACTGCAAACGAAATGTATTCTTTAGCAGCAAAAATTAAAGATGTCTTAGAAGATAGGATTGGCCTGTGCCCATCTCACCCAGCTCTGCCCTGGGAGCGATGACAAGATGGAAATGCATGACCGGTTCAACCCACCCATCGAGGGGCCAGGCAGGGCTGTGCGCTCCCTTTGCCGCCAGCCCATCTCTGCTCACCCTAGAGCTTTTTAGTATGTTGGGAAAGTGAAGATGTTTAGTTTGCCGTGACATCTTATTTTCTGTTCTGCTGCACAGTGTTATTTTAACTAGAGCAGCCCGCTCTCAGATAAACCTGGAGGAACTTAATACCTGCAGAAAATCCTGCATTCAAATGTGTAGGGGTGTGCACACACTGAGGAGACAGGAGAGGGCTGCAATTCGCCATGATTCTCTGTGATGTCGCCCCGCTTAAGGTCTCGCCTGTGCATGCGAGAAGGATTCATGTGCTTAATATGTAGGTTAGAGTGGCATGAAAACGAGCATCCTTCCCAGCCGCGTGTGTTTGGGTAGATATACTCATCTCTCAATTAAACTGAGGGGGTTTGTAACACTCCAAACAGTCTGGATTGTTTTGTGTAAATCTCCACCAGGTCTTTGTCTCATTGGGGCAGTCAGTAAATACTCCTTTCCTCCCACCCAAGTGTGTTCAGCAGGCAAATCAGGGTGGATTTGGAAGGTGCTGTTCCAATATCAATTGCCACGTTGCCTCTCTTAATGCAGCACCTTGTCCAAAGACAGGCTTCAGCAGGTGATGCAAGGGACCCAGCAAACAGCCTTGCATTTCCTTCATCTCCAGACCCTGATATCACACCCTGGATGTGATATTAAAGGTCTCCAGTATTTCAAGATGAGGACATGGTCATGGATTTGTGCTCACCTTCGCATCTTCAGAACAGTTATTGCTGACAGCTCTTAGCATGCATGTAAATGTTGCGTCACCTCCCAGGTCTTGCTCGGTTCCTGGCCTCGGTAGCTCCCTGTACAAAGGACTTCCTTGGTTCAACACCCACTGTGTGAAAATTACTTTCTTTGATTGTTTGAATCTCTCAGAATTCATTGATTTTCCAGTAGTTCTTGCATTAGTTCTTCCATGACGTTTTTCCTCATTCTCCATTCATTACGAAACAGCTCTCCTGGGATGGTGGGACAACAGAAGATGTCCATGGCGTTTGGGGAAAAAAAGCTCTACGTGCAACTGTCACAAAAATATCAAGCTCTCCATCACATCAGGAATGAAATGGGTGTTAACTAATACTCACTGGTATTAGCATCTCCAGTTTCATAATTGGGAAATGCTCAGCCTCTGGGCTACTTGGTCAACCTTGGACCAGAAATCAGTTTCCCTCCCTCAGCTTCATCTCACTGAGTTACTTATGGGTGAGTGCTAAAGTTTGGCAAAATGGCCACAAGAAGCAGCCTGGAGTCTTCCTCCCTGGCCAGCTCTGGACCTTGGAGCTGTGAGCGCTACAGCACTAAATCTGGAGAAGTCCATGGTCCATCTTCTCCAGCGTCCAGCAATGGTTCAGGTCTTCCTGAAGGTGGTTGTTCGCATGGCAGCTAAGAACCTCTCCAGTTCTTAGGCCAATTTTGGTTCTCCGCCCATGAAAACGTAATAGTAACTTACTAATATTGCACAGTTTCGAGCAGTCTTCCCCCACCTTCCTTTAAACAAATGATGACAAAGATAGACAGAGACACAAAGCAATGACTCAGGAATGGTACGATGGGATTTGTCTCCAGCCCCAAATCAAGGTCTCTTGCCCCTGTACCTTGCACATCTTCAAATGTCTTTTCAGCAGCTAAGTTGCATCTTTTCAGTTGCCTGTAGATTAAAAGCTTTGCTAAAATAAACAACATTCACCAAGCACCAGACTTTCGTCTGAGACAATGACAGAACAAATAGTCCCCTCCGGGCACACTTTGAAGCCTAACTTTGGATATTCCTCAAAGTCCCCAAGCCAGATGTAAAAATCTTTCTTAAACAGTATTTCTTAGCTAACAGAAGCTGACTGGCACATCACCTCCATCCCGGACAACTCCCAGGCTCAACTTGCCTGGGAGAAAACGCTGCTTTTTGGTTTAACTGGGGTTTCTTTTGGCCAGCTCCAAATGGAAGTTCTGCATTCCTGCAGAAAGGATGCCTGCTTACCTCGCAGTTTTGATCAAACTTTCCCATTAGCAGAGACAGGTTTTCTCTTCTTTTGTTGGTAACTTCATTTAGGTTTCACTTGATCCTCAGGTAGTGTTTGTAATGCAAATAGGAAACTTTTCATTCTGAAGAGACCAAAAGGAAACATCTACTCTTCCTGGGTGTTTCCTCTCAGACTTTTTTAGAAATACCAGTGGAAGTTCACAAGTATTTCTGGTCAACCAAATGACTAAGAAGTGCTAGCTCCTTTCACCACTTGTAGCCATTTAAAAATGAGGTGCCTCATCCAACCACCTCATTTGCACTTCTTCCTTGAGCAGCAGGGCAGACAGGGTCCACCAAGGGATGGTTTGTCCTCTGCTGAATCAGTGTCTCTGAGTGTGGAACTGATGCTGTTGATGTTATTCAGTGATGTATAACAGAACCCTAGACAAGCACTATCAACCAACTTTACTTTTCAATAACTGCGGGTAAAGAAGAGCATCCCTCCATGGTGCAATTCACCGAGAAACACCAGGCTCCCCTTCTCTTTTCATCAGCCGACGCACAGATGCTATAAATCCACCCTCATTCTGTGAGCAGCACCACCCCGTTACTGAAAGAAAGGGCAGATGTGGCCGCCAGCCATGAAGTTATTTCTTGTTGGACAGGCAGAAATGCACGGTGGAAACCACAGGCCCACACAAAGGTGGTTGGGCTCTTTGGGAATGGAGGAGCACTCTTTGCAAAGGTGCCTTTTAGCACAGCCTGGCCTGCTGTGGTGGGAGAAGACCCAGTATGGTGGCTTCATATGGGATATCCTGAGTTATCAGGATGTCTTTCACCTGGTCTGCACAGCACTGGGACAGCAGCGGCAGGAAATCCAGCTGCTGCCTGTGTGCCCTGCACATCTGCCTGATAATCCTGGTAGTTTTCAGGAGATTCCTGCTTTCCTCTCCAATGCCATCCCAGGAGCTACAGGGTGGCTTGTGAATCAAGGGTGCATGTCTCACAGGCTCCACCTGCTGCACTTGCATCTTCTGTGCACCTCTTTGTTCACCTCTGTGCTTTATTGAAGGAGGAAGTTCAGCATTTTAAGAACAACTTCTGGATGGTATTTATGTTTCTCCAGCGGCAAACACTGCTGAGACAGTTAACATATGGCAAATCTTTGTGACCGTCCCTCAAAAACTGCAATTAATATTAATGGCAAATCAAACACCATCAATGGGAATCACTCTGGTGTGACAGGCTCAATTTCCAGCCTATAGCATCTTCCCATTCAGCACGTTAATACCGACCCGACCTTTCGAACTGTCTCCATGAGATCGGTCCAGTAGGATGAATAATGGAAGAGCCCGACGGTCACCTAATTGTCCGCACTGGCTAACTTGGAGAAGGTCTGGTTGTGGGTGGCTGAGGTGACACCTGGCTGGCTGTGTCCCTTCAGCTCCCTGTTGCCCCAGAGGACAGCACAGAGTGAAGCACGAGCCAACACAACCCTTCTTGGCTCTGACATGAGGAGCAGCCTCCACTCCAGGTCTGTGCTCACCTGCACCTCCTGGCAGCTCTGAGCAGCACAAGAAACTCATCCTGAGTCCCAGGCACCACAACATTGTGAAGGGAAGCTATGAGGAGGTCTCCTGGAGCCTCTCCAATGGTTCTGCTGGGGTTCTCCAACAGAAGGGAAGCTCAGCAGGACAGAGCCTCTGGATGTCAATGAAAAATACATATTTCAGGGAAAGGAGGAGGAGGTAGAGCTCTGCAACTCTCTCTCACGAACCACTCTGATGGAAGGATGTGCATTCTGTGGCAACATACGCTATGGGGACAGTCCCAAAACCTTTCCTCCTGGGCTAGAGCACCACTGGACATGCCATGCTGCCTCCTCTCTTGGTTTGTTGCCTGGTCTCACTGTAAAAGTCGTAATTTCTTCTTCCAAATGCTTTGTAAGCACCATTTTGTTGAATGTCAGGGGATGAGGCTAGATCCTCCTAGCCTAAAGCTCCGCAGTGTGAACTGAAGGACATATAACAGAGCTTGCCCAAAGGACATCTTTCTTAAGAAGGCAACAAATCTACTCTGCACCTCTGAATATGGGGGCCTTTGTGTGTTTCTGTGGCAGCCTCCCCAGGAGTGTGACAAGAGGGAGGTACAGCTTCCAGTGATGGTGTTTTTCCCCTAGTAGATAAAGTTTGGTGAAGGTGAGGACTAGGGAAGTGGAGGACTCCCATGTTAAAACTCCAACATTGTAATAACCCATCATCGATCCTGCTTACAACCAGCCACATCAAGCTTCTTCTCAAGCTGTCTGCCTGGGGAAAGGAAGCTCTTCATTACCCTCCACGCTCCCTTCCCCCCACACCCCACAAGAGAAGAAACAGAGGAGAGATAATGCTTGAAAAAAACACTAGAAAAAAAAAAATAATATGGAGCTGTCTCCAAAGAGCTGCTTTCCCTGTGTGGCAGGCGCCTCATGGATTAACCTTTTGTATATGCAGAAATAGGAAATGAATAATTGAGCAGCACACAGACATCGCAGCATTCCCTGTCCCGCACACTGCGCTGCTCAGTCTCGATGGCTCACTTTACAAAACCCTCTTCAATGGCACCTTTTAATTGAGATGTATAGAGGATGGGAGGCAAGAGGCAATGAGCATTGCTCATCTCATCATGCCTGGTGATATGCCTGGGATCACGTGCAGGCAGTGTAATTCTGTCAACAAAATTACGCACAGCAACAAACCCATCAGCCATGGTGTATCCGCTGCTATTCACAAGTGCACACGGATGGTGATGCAGGAGGGGATGGGGATCCTCCCCAATCTCTGTCCACCAGCACAACCCGGGAAGAAGCCAGTTGGTTCCCTCTGAGCAGATCCTGATAGTTAGATCCCTTTTCACAGATCCAAACACAAGATGTTGACCTCAGTCCTTTCTTTTCCCCAGCTAAGGCACATCGCCAAGGAATATCGCCTTAGCCCCCTAGCAAGAACTCATTCCCTTGGGTGCAATCCTGTCCACAAAGAAGTACTTGCAATGGAGGACCTGTGAGAGTAGCAAGTCAACCCTGGGAGAAACCAAATAAGAACAACCTAGAAGAGGCAAATTAGGTGAAGCCTGGAGAGACTAGAGAAAGATAAACCTTTCTTTTGAGTTCCTGTTCCACTGGATTTGCCACATATATTCTGGCACCTTCCCATCAGGATCTGCCATGCCACCGTGGTCATCCTTTGGGCTGACAAACTGGATGTGGGTGTTTTTCACCAACTCCTCTGAGCATGTGTCTAACATACTTCTCCACTGGGCTGCTAAGTGATGCTGCTTTCCATGAGACCTTCCTTGCTCTCCTGAAGAGTGGGAAGAAAACATGAATAGTCACCCATGATGGCGGTGATGTGGAGGTCCTGCACTATTCTGGTGATCCCCATGGTCTGCACCGGGCACTGGCACAGCAGTATCATGTCTATTCATGCACAAACCGTCCCAGTTTATAGACTCCCAATGCTCTGGCACTAGGGTTTTGGGTTTGGCTGCCTTCCTTATCCCAGTAATTGCAAAGGCTATGCCTGAACAAACCACTCACAAGTATTTAGTAGGAGGTGTCAGGAACGTCTTTATGAAGCATCACAAATCTCCGTTTGTTCTACTTCTATGTTACCTCTTTCCAGACGGGCTTGGAAGAAGGGCCAAGAGATCCTGAGCTACTCCTACCTCTATAGCTTTTCCTTCACGCAGCCTCAGGTATGTGCTTGTGGGATCTGAAGTCACACATCTGAGCATGGATTGCTCTTATTCCCCATTCCACAGCAGCTTTGTCCCTGTACCCTTTCAGTTGCTGGTGGCCTGTACTTTCCTGAGGGTGCATAGGTAGGTCCAGCTCCAAGCAGATGCTCTGTTGTGTCAGGGCCTGCCTTGCTCCTACAGGATAAGCAGGACCTTGATGTGTCCAGTTTCCTTCCTGGATGCCTGTCGCAGGAGATCTGTAAGCCCCTGACAAGTTCCTAATTACTGTGGGGACACGTCTGTGAGAGTACTTTCAGCACTGTGAGACTGTGGTTCCTTGATACCTGAACAGAGCTCCTGGAACAGGCCTTGCTTGACTGTCCTTTGGACATGGCAGTGGAGAATGACCCCCCTGTTTCCTGGTCTCTGCTGTCTGCTCCATTCCTTACCTGTCCCTTGGGCAGCATCTATGAAGCCCATCAGTGTATGTAAGCCTGGTGTTTGTGTATACAAACTCCCCCAAATCCTCTGGTAGGTGTTTAGAGGGTAATGCAAGCAGGATGTGAGTGCTGATCCAGAATGTGGACATGATGAATCCCTAAACAACTGTCTTCTGTAAATGGCAACTCTGACAAGACCAATAACATGGAAGAAGCTGGTTTTGATGAAAGCCAAAGTGCCTCTTCTTGTCCATGAATACTTTACCCAGACAGAAACCTTGGGAAATCAAGGGACAGAGGTCGTCATGACAAGTGGATACATCCTGAATGCAGGTAGGAAGAGGGATAAAGCTTTTCCAGTGCTGGATCCTCACAGACAAGGTCTAACAAAGATACAGGAAGCTTTACCAGCTGTGAAGGATCTGTAACACTGGGCTTACCCAGATAGCCTGCAGCATTCCCAGAGTGCCCACCTTTGGAAGGAGCAAAGCTCACATTTTCACACACTTTCCAAGTCCTTAGCTGAGTCCTCAAAGCCTTCTCCCTGGTCCTTACAACAAATCATAGAATTAGTGAGGTTGGAAGGGACCTTTAAGATCATCAAGTCCAACCGTTAACCTACCCTGAAGAGAGAGAAGAAAAAAA
>VUYV01000237.1:1400164-1436667 GCA_008711295.1 Anarhynchus alexandrinus | reverse complement strand
GGATGGTGCCCCTTCTCGCTGGTGATTCGCAGCGAGAGGCAGCAGCCCTCCTCCCGCCACCGTTATCTGGCGGTGCCTCGCAGGGACGGAGCTGCCCAAGGCGCCTTCCTCCTGGGACACCTCCGCAGCGGGGAAGGGGTTCAAAGCGCAGCCGCATCAGCGCCTTTGAAGCATTCGGACGACGTTAAATCCGCTGCTCCTGAAGATGAGCAGCGTTAGGAAGCGAGCTGCTGTGATTAAGCTCTTACTCCGGCAAAAGAAAAAAAAAATAAATCAAATGCTGCACTCTTCCATAGCTTGATTAACCACATGCTTCGTTAAAGCTTTCGCTGCTGTTTAACTGCCAGGAAGATGTTGGGTTTTTTGAACGAGGCAGAGACAGTTCCCAAATCCTGGGGTTTTTTCTTCTTTTTTCTCCTCATTTCCTTCAAGCCCGAGAAGGTAAACAGGTGAGTTAAGTGTAAAAGGAAGGGAATGTGGATTTAGAGGTTTCATATAGGGTTTCTTAGACAGTCAGATGCGTTTAATGCTTTTCCACCGTGTGCCTTTCAGTAGTTCTCAAGGCCGAGAACACGGAGCAGATGCAGACTAAGCACTTGAAACAAGCTTTACCCCTCTGTTCTCAAATCAGAGAGTTTTACATGAGATAAACCTGGATTTTAAAGGGAAGGGAGAGAGAAATCTGCTAAAAGAGGCTTTAATGGTGCAAACCCTTTGAGCCCTCACCACTGAAGAGAGAAAGAGTCGGTACCTCACACTTTCAGCCCTGTATTATATAAATCCTTTTCTTACCTACAACTGAGAAGAAACACCTGCAAATAAATGGCCTTTCAGCTGTGGTCACTTCTGTACTTCATCCTTAAGCGCTCTGGGTGCAGCAGAAACCCAAGCTGAACCTGTTGGATAATCACAGAGTACTGCTCGCTGCTCCTTCACGAGTCCCACACTGCTCGATGGCAGCCCCTCCTCGGCCCCCTGCNAGAGTACTGCTCGCTGCTCCTTCACGAGTCCCACACTGCTCGATGGCAGCCCCTCCTCGGCCCCCTGCAGCCCCCCGGCTCCCCCCAGCCCCAGCTGCACCTCGTAAACATCTGCCAGACCCCCCGCTGAGACCGAGCCCCCTCTAATTGCTGCTTCAGGGCGATCAGGTGAAGACTTCTGCTCTTCCTCCCACCTCACCCCCATAAAGATTCCCATCACCCAGCTTCAGAGAGAAAAAGCTAAGAGCAGCAAGTCAGATTTTTTTGTTTGTTTGTTTATTTTGCTTGTTCTCAACAACTTAAAGTCCCTGCAAGATTCGTTTTGGTAGCTGATGAATGACTGCAGCTTCTGCAGTTATGTACATAGAGCTTTCAGGCTGAGCGATGCACCAGAAGAGCTCTTATTGCCAATGTTATCACAGGCTATTTTGGAAATCAGAGCAATTGTACCGGTCACAGCATACTTTTTGTTACTTTTGTGAAAATATTCCTAATAGACAAAGCAATAAAATGCTCAGTCGGTGATCAGAGCTTCAAAGATGGAGATTATGCTCTCATTCAGTATGCCAGCCTGTGAAACCACCTTTTCTTAAATGAAATTTATGTAAATAAGATTGCCAGTTCCTTGGGTTCTCTGACAAGGGAATGGAATAATATTTAGAAGGAAAATCTAGATGATGGCAGGATTTAGATTTAACCTTTAAGGTAGTTATATTGAACTGGATGGGATGTCAGCATTTTATTTGAATGTGATTTCTCCCTCCAATTGATGGTCCTGAAGTAACTACCCAAGTGCTTCTCCAGTCTCCTTTCAGCTTCCTGTACTGGGTTTGTCAAGCAATCCCTAATGAAGCCTCAGCCCGCAGTCACTTCCCCTTCCCCTGGCAGGCTGATTTACCACGTGAATGGTGCTGGTGGCCACAATGGGACCTGTGAAGTTTCACGTTGGTGAGCTATCAGGCTCAAAGAGCCGGTGGTTCGAAGTCCAGCTGTATTAATGGCTGGAGGAATGCGCTGATGGAAACACGATGAAGTCCTGCACCAGGAACAGAACACCACCATGCTGGCTGGGTGCCTGCTGGATGGAAGGCACCTTGGAAGAAAAGGACCCAGGAATCCAGGTGGACAAGAGATGAAGTGCCCTTGCAACAGAGAAGGCTCTAGTAGAAAGCGTGTAGCCAGCAGGTCAATGGAAGTGATTGTTCATGCTCCTCTATTCGGTTTATCTAAGACCACATCTGGAGTAGTCTCATCTTTGGGCTCCCCAGTATGAGGCAGACAGTGAGGGGACACTAAGGTGGTGAGAGGATGGAGCACATGATGCATGAGAAAGGTTGAGAGCATGGTGTTGGTTCAGCCTGGAGAAGAGAAGGTTAAAGGTGGGGCAAACCTAACCGCTGACTTCAGCTACCTAATGGGTGGTGGTAGAGGAAACAGACTCTTTTCAGACATGTACAACAAAAGGACAAGAGGCAACAGGCATCACCTGTAGCAATGGGAATTCTGACTGAAGAAAAAAGAAAAAGACACAGTGAAGGTGTCAGGGAAGGTCGAGTATTGGAAAGGATGACCAGAAAGGCTGTGGAACCTTAGTTCTTGGAGATACTCACCTGGACAAGGTGAGCAACTGGATCTGACTCGTAAGTCAACGGTGCTTTCAGCAAGGGGTGAGACTAAATGCCCTTGAGAGGTCCTTCCAGCCCAAATGGTTCTATTCGTCTTGAACTTGAGCTTCAGGAGCAGAAACACAGTTTACTATGTCTACCTGTTTTCTTTGTTTCCTCTAGTAGTTATTCTTTATTTGGAAGTCAAAGCACTATCTCCTGAGCTATTAAAACAAAAAAAGCCAGAAGCATACAGATTTCTTGGCATCCACACAAAGTAAGGGTCAAACCTTCTTTAAGATTTGCTCTAAAACATTAACCCCAAACTAAGCATGCACTGTCTCAAGAGTTGCGCGTGTGCTTTTTCCCTTTCCATGAGGTTGCCCTGGAAATCAGAGAGGCCACTTACTAGCCTGAGTCAATGGACCATTGCTCTGAAAGCTTGGCTATGTGGCTCTAGCAGATCAAAAACTGATCGGAAGAAATCTAAAATCCTTTCATATTCTCCAGTACTGCTCTTTTGTTACACAAACAGGAAAGTCCTGGGGGAAAAAAAAAGTCATTATAAAACACAGTATATTCCTAAAAACACCTGGACATTGATTCAAAAAACTCCTGAGTTTTACACATAGTATACATTCCCATTATCCACAGCCTGACAGAAGAATACTTAAAGTAACCAGCATCACAATGCATATATCTTTTAAGCCTGAACTTAGATCAGCAATTACCTATGAAGAAAACAGCAATTTTGCTGCCAAACCCAAAAATTCTGCTTCTTCTCTCCCTTCTGTCCCATTGTCAGACCAGTATAACTCAAAATGCTTCTACTTAATTCAGGCCAAAGAAAAAAATGTGCATAAACTGTTTTAGTGACATTTTATTAAAGTAATTTTTCAGGTTTCACCCTCCCCCTCCTGCTATGTGCAAATTCCTTCTTCTGGCAGTAAGCCACAGACCAATTTTGAGGTGGAAAACAGTTGTAGGAAAAAGAAAGTCAGAAATTACTTTATAAATGGACACATCTTGTAATACATTACAGTGCTCCCTTTAGTAGCCAAATGGTTCATGAACACTACACTTTATGTAATATCACAAATGCACAAAATACGCTTTGCATATGATTGCAAAAACAGCAGCACTCTGGAGCCAAGCACATGGCTTAATATTATAATTACGAGTCTACTTCAATGTAGTGGATTTTAATAAGACTTTAATAATACTGGTATGAAGCCAAATTACATAATGTCCCAAAATATGAAACAAAGCTTTTATAGAGAAAATAAAAGCTCATTGAAGTATAACCACATTTAAAAAAAAAAATAAACCAACCACCAATGTTATCTAAACAAAGCCATTAGGCATATTTAATTTAAAAAAATCAAATTAGAGAAAAGGAACTCAAATCTATTCCCAGATCTCAAGATAAAATTAAAAAGGATATTATTTTAGGCAACATTTATGAAAATGAAGGTACTACGCCAGCACTGGGAAACAAGCTAACACCATAATTACCTCTTTTGGCACAGATACGGATATGGGTTGACTATCTCCGATTTCTCTCCAAGGACAAAAAATGACTCAGTTACCTTACAGGTTGATTTTAAGACTGAGCTATGTTGGATTGTCTGGAAACAGCTTAGACCAATAGAATAATTTCCTTCTACACATGAAAACCCACTCCAAGTAAAAGTCCAAAAGGAAAAGAGCCAAATTATTTACTCCCTCAACTCCCTCCAGTTTTGGAGCCTTGGGGAAAACAAGGACTTGAAGGCACCTGTAATTCTCAGAACAACTTCCTCTCTCACCCCTCCCATGTATGACAGCATCAGATAGCAATTAAAAGAAAAATCAGTATTTCATTTGTTGGATAATGCGTGCGGAATGTCACACATTCTTAAAGGTGTGTAACCTTTTAAATATTAGTGTTGTGCTAGTTGGAAGATTGGTATTTGCATGGATAACATTTTTTGCCCTTTATTAGGATCAGCCATTTGGATCCACATATCCAATAGAGAGATCAACATGTATTAGCGTATTCCAATGTACTCCTGGTTACAATAAGTACTGCTGTTCAGCTGAGCCTAAACCGGTGCTGACAGCCTATCAGAGCATGTGGTGATGAATACAGCAAGAAGCAGAACAGTTTTCTTTACATACATTATATTGTCTCATCTACATGTCTCTAGACTTTTTAAGCAGTTTTGATAAAGGCATTAAAAAATTTTAAGTAGATTTAGATTCCGCATGACAAGATGAAGTGAGGGGGACATTTTATGCCTTGGATTTCTTAGAAGTCTACTTTAGCTACAGAAGCCATTAAAAAGTTGCAAGTAACTTGAAGATGAAAGGCATTAGCAGCTTTTTAGAAAAGGATAATCACACTCTTCGAGCGACTTAATGAGACTTAATTCACAGAAGCTTTTGACTTGGTCTGCTGTTAATTGAATCAAAGTCGATGATGATCTTGTTACACTTTGGCTTGAATTCCCTAAAATAAAGAAAAATAGAGATATTAGTTAGTGAGTAGTTAAAACATTTTGCTTGCTTTAGCTCCAGCTAAATTTTTGAAGGAATGAAAAAAAAAATCCTCCTTGGATTCACATAGTTTTCATCTCTATGGGAGCCAATTATAGTGCACCACACTGAGAGAAACCTGGACAAGAAAGACTAAGACAAAAAAGACACATGGGGTGGGTTAGCCTGTACATTCCTCAGCTATTGGAGTTCATAAATTACCCAGGAGTCAAAGGACTTTTAACAAGTTAGCTGCAGGTGGTGGCATCGTGTTACCAGGGCTGGGATTTTTGTTCATATATATTTATATTTCAAATATCTTTTATATATATTTACAGATATAGATACACATACATGTATCCATAAAAATATTTTAATATACTGCTTGTGTATTATATACACATATATGTATACATATGTATATATAAAAGATATTTGGAATATATTTTGGTAAATATTTTGATCACATTTTTCCAGCTAAGTTTTCAAAGATAACTTTCAAACTTTGCTTCAGTATATTAAAATATTTTTTGTGCTAGGGGAATAGATCACATTATGCATCATACTGGGGAAAAAACAAACTAGTTAAGAGGGAATCATTTAAAAACTGTAACTTTAGAACTGTAAAATTAATACTGCCACAAAATGTTTCCTTTTATTATCATTAGAGCATCTGCTACAGCAATTAGCAAGGAAGGTATTTGGGGACTGAGCATATATTTTCCAGTCTACCAGTAAACAAAGGATTATGCAAATAGTGTGGATTTAGTGCCTAATTAAGCTCTGCAGTTCAGTTCAAGAGATTCATTAAGTACCACCTACATCCTTAACAATCAATACAAGAATGAATAACAGTCAACACGGAAAAGCACATGCTGCTGACCAGAAACTCTGAATACTTCGTCCAGAATAACAATTTGAAATGCAAGAAACACTTCTCACCCTGGAGAAGTTACAAGATTTGACTTGCAAGAGAATGATTTATGCTTCTTAGTCAAATAGTCTTAGTAGACAGGAAATACACTGAAGGACTAAAACTGAATTTCAAGTACTGCTGTGTTTTTCATGGATGTTTCTTAGCCCAGTAGGTACCTTTCATCCTAAAATTTCTTCTGTCAGAATTGTTATGTTTGCAAATTTTTCGAAGTCTTTATATTAATATTGTAAAACTTTTTAGAGTTGCAAAGCCTCCCTGACTGCATAATTAGCCTCACCCACAGCATGTTATTGCTATCAAACTAGCTGTTGAACAGATTGTCTTTAGGTATCTCTGTCAGTGTCTTTAAAAACCCCAGTCTTCAAACATTTTTCAGATTCTCATTACTTTAAGGCAAATATTCCAAGTTTTATCCTTCTCTCACATGAAAAGCTGACCAAAGAAGACTGGACAGCTATAGGCACCAAGAATTAATTATGGGTGGCTGGTTTGACACCTTCCCAAATTGACTGGAACAAAAAGATACTAAAGTTTCAATAAGGATCAGGTAATCCACCAAAAAAATGAACTGGTCGTTTCAGTCCAACTCATATGACCATAGGATACTTGAGGTTGTAAGGGACTTCAGAAGATCACCTAGTCTAACTTGCTCAAAGCAGGGTCAACGATGACTCTCCCGAGTACAATGTAACCAACAACCATCACATTCGCAATTTCACTTGCAATCCCGGAATGAAATGAGTATTCCAAATGGACGATTTTGTCATATAACATTATGAAACTGAAATTTAACCACACACAAGGCAAAAAGAATGGTGCAATAGTCTGTCAATCCAGTATCTTTCGCAGGCGTACACAGCAAGCCATCTACAGACACTACCAAAGAATAAAATGCTGCATGATGCAAAGAAAAACTTTTGCCCTGAAGTTGGTTTCTTTCATACACCATTTTCTTTCTTTCCAAAATAAAAATAAAGTTAATCCAAAGTTCTCTTACCTGTATATAATACCTGCTAAATCAAACATCCGCCGTGCAGCTGTCATTTCTGTAGTGTCATGATACTTGTCAGACATAAAAATAACTTCCTTTATGCCTAAAAAAGCCACAGAGAAAAAATGTTAGAAATACACTGGAAAAAAAAGTAACGACTTGTGCACAAAATCAGAAAAGGCAGCATTCATCCACACGCTCTACAACTCCTTGGTACACCTCTACTTCCCAAAATACTATAGATTGTACTTGAGAATAAGGCTATGTAAAGTAGAGCTGTTTTGGAAGATAGTTCTTTCAAAAATGTTGGAAAATGTTTTTCTCCACTTTCACCAAAGTTTAATTCAGAAAACCAGAACCAAAAACTTGTGGGCAAAACCACAAGACAGACAGACTAGAAATTAAGCATTTTTGCAAAAGTAATTGAAAACTTATCTTCCTACCTCTCTGATATAAATAAAATTCCCTACAAAGAACTTAAACCCCAAATCCTATTCCCCTTTCAAATACCTCGCTATGAAAGGATGTTTTTTTTCTTTTGTTCTCCGTTTTATAAATAACTCCCAATCTCAGGTTCAAATCCTCATAAACACTTGCTGTCTCAAATTGTTGAATGATCTATGCCTACATTACTTAGGCAGGGGAGAAGCGTAAAGGCTGACCCAAGAGAATTCGCAGGTGTTTCAGAGCCTATCAACATCTTACTGTATTTACCAGCCATGAATATCAATACATTGCAATTTAGTGCTGACCTAAGTGCATAAGGAAAAGGATGAGCGACTACATTGAGAACAAGCAGCCAAGCTACCTTGAAGACGGTTTGATTTTGATTCAATAAATAAGACAAATGTAGCACAAACACAGAATACCATCATCCTTCTCCCTTCACTTCTCTTCATTTCAAACCTTACTGACCAAAATAAAGCAGCGTTTTGTTTGCTACTTTCTTCCTAGATTCCTGTGCCCATTAGTGGTGAGAGAAATTCCCCAGAACAGTAATCCATGCTCGGATTGCAAGACTTTACTCAATGAGCAAAATATATGCTACCTTAAGCAGAGATTTTTACGGAACTGAAGCCTTCTGCAGATATTGCCTAATCTGAAAAAAGGCGACACATTTAGGCCAGCACACTTGCTGCACTGGCACAGATTTATAACAATTGTAATGAAAGACATAATTAAAGTAGGATCATAGAAGTCTTATGACATTTATGGGCAAAGATATTTTAAAATCTTCAAATATCTACCATGCATCACATTCAAATTAAAATTTCATGTATATACTCCCAACAGACCTTTTGTCATGCAGAAGTTTATTTCTCTCTGCCCTACTCTATTCAGTGTGTCAGAGCACAGTAAAATTGACAGTAATTATATGCAAAGCCTGTGTTGTTCTTTGGCAGCTCCTGGTCTAAGAAGTTACAAACCTAAATTAGAAGCACGCTTAGAATCACAGAAGATGCAATTAGCACTGGAAAAATTTGGCACCATTCAGATGCAAAAAAACCCCACAAGTAGCATCTTATGAAGTTGACAGTGCAATTAATTTAGATCTAACAGCAGCAATTTAACATCAAATACATCCGTGATAAGATACCAACGAGCAGGCAGCACTGCAACCCTGACAAATCAAGCTGGCACTACTCCTTACCTGCCTGGATGATGAGCTTTGCACATTCATTACATGGAAATAAGGCAACATACATGCTGCAGCCTTTCACATCAGCTGAGTTTTTGTTCATGATGGCATTCAATTCGGCATGGCACACTGATTTAATAAAAAAAAAAAAGAAAAGAAACAATTCATAATACCGTTCATTAAAATAAATCAGTCAAACTAAAATTAAAGTGTTACAATATAACTGCTTACATCCTTTCAAAGGCAAATAGCTTGCACAGCTTGTCATAAAGGGCAGAGGAAGAAATAAAAGTAGAAATACCAAGATCAATGAAGGTCAATTGTTCTGACCAGGCTGCCGATTAGTAATGATATCATTAAGCGCATTAGCATTGCCATTTGCTAACACCTATTGCAGGCAACAAAGCCGTAGGCTGTGGGCCAAGTAGTTGCAGCCACCCTAAGTGAAGCAATATCTCACAGCTTCACAACTCTCTGGAGTATCTAATTGCCAGTATAAAACAGCTCATTTATGTGTTTACATGCACAGATAGGAACAGTCTTATGGTTATAAGAGCGCGCTGTGCGCTCTTAAAGGCAGGAGAATCGCGAAGTAAAACCGAGCAGCTCTGTCCTCTGGGTCTCAGAACGGCTCAGCGCTGCTGCGTGATTCTCTCACCCCAAGAATACACAAGACACACTCAACCATAAAAATGTCCCAGCTTTAATATTAAAGTGAGTTTACTGCTCATTAAAAGGTGCCAGACTTCCCAAGCAGGAAAACAAAGTCCTCTATTTCTCCATGGATTTGAGCTAGGCCAGGTAGTGGCAGACTACCCTGCCTTATTCCACCGTAACACAATAGCTCCTTCTGGGCAGATCGCACCTTAGGGTTTAAGTTTTTATGCTGTACACGTCAGCAGATTATCTAATATGTTACCAACACGGGTGAGAAGAGAGCAGTTTCTGTTGTCCACCATGAACCTCTGAAAAAAACATTAGGATCTCTGCGAGAACTTCCTGTTTACTCCTAGGAATGACAGCAAGTTGCATAATTTATATACCTACCTACAAAGAAACTGCTTGCTGCCCTGACTTACTTCATAAACAGGTGCAGAAGCGTGGTGCAGGTTTGAGCTCATTTAGTGACCTGTGTGTGCAGACAACATTAAGAGTTTTTCCACTGCTTGTTTTGAAGAACAGATTAAAAAAAAAAAAAAAAAAAAGTAGTTTTCCTCTCCCTTGCATACATGTGAAAATTAAACCAGGCAAAGTTTCATAGCATACTTGCTACTATATACTGACCTCTGTGTGAATGATCTCACCACACAAAGAATAACTGAGAACAGGACCTTCAACACACGGGAATCCTTGCCGAATGGAAATGTTTTCCATACGCGTTAAATGTCTACATGGAATTTCCTACATAACAGCTAATGCACTACAAATTTACAGCCTAACTTACAGCACACAAGCTTTCCC
Source organism: Anarhynchus alexandrinus (assembly GCA_008711295.1). NCBI lineage: Eukaryota > Metazoa > Chordata > Aves > Charadriiformes > Charadriidae > Anarhynchus > Anarhynchus alexandrinus. The sequence continues at coordinate 1,426,538 of VUYV01000237.1, read as the reverse complement.
ATGCAGGCAAGTCACAAAGGACCAAACACTTGCTAAAGAAAGCTCAGTATCGACTTCTGCAAGCAGTCCCCAGCATCACCATGACCATGATGTCCACATACCTTCTCATAACCAGTAAAGCCAGAAACTAACATAAAAATAGGAAATTAACAAAAAAACCCACACCAACCCAAGCACCATCACATTAAGGTTTCTATTACTATTATTATTGTTTCTATTGCAACTGTAATTGGGTCACACTGTATTTTAAACATATGCCATGAAGTGTAGAAGATACACAATTATATGAACCTATACCTTTAGAAAATACAGAAAATACATTTAACTCCAAGTATATTACTGAGTTACACTAATCTTACATAGCTTTCACAATAAACAGTCAGAGAATTATTTTTCTGGGGTTACAGAGGATTGAGTGAAAAACCGTGTAATTATTTCCACAACTGGAACTAGGTTATGTCAACAGGACAGAAACATCACTTCCAACTGTCTTTGAACAATATACTTATGTTCTAGACAGCAGTCTAAAATATGGAAGGGCTCCAGAAGGAAGGATGAGGGAATGTTTTCAAAGGCTCACAGAACTAAAATAAAAAAACCTTAATTCCTTCAGTAAATATTTTTCCTTCACTAAAACTCAGAAACTTCAGCCATAAAACCAGACAATTTTAATTATTAGTACTGCAACAAGTTTCCTTCCTGCATTGATGAGAAAGAAAGGCTCTTTCATCAGACTTCTACAAACTTTCAACAACAGACCTCTTCCCAAGCAAAAACAATTCCAGGCCAAAAATTACTTATAGAAGATAATCAGCTGGAGCAAGGGAAAAGAGAAATTTTGCCTCCTGATCATCTAACGCAATCTGAAGTTAAGAACAATTAGGACTCTCCAGTGAGGAAAGGCGATCCAGAGACAGTAATAAGAGACTGAGACTAATCATTCCAAGACAAAAAGCAGCGGGGCGTCCAACAAACCCAGCAGGCTTTCGTTTCAAAAACAAAAGGAGGCAGGTTTTTCATGCACAGTGTAGCCTAACCAATATTTCTTACTGCACTTACTGCAGAAAGTAGTACGGGACTAGAAGTTTGCATTGACTCCAGAAATCATCTTTTTTCTTCCAATATTTGATATTTTTTTTTAGTCTACTGGGCTATTAAACACAAAACTATTTTGGCTCAGTTGTTGGAACTTGGAAGAATATTCTGGGGAACTATCATCACATGTGTCTTTGTTTTATACATTTCCCTAGGCATCTGCTACCAGCCCCTGTAAGTGATGGTATTATAGATGGTCCTAAAGAAGGTACAGGCATCAGACAAATATCTTTATGCTTTGTCCCATCACTCTTCATCCCCCCATTCCCTCTCTCTCGCAGACAGGCATTGACAGTTAACGGATTTATAGATAAGATAGCCTGTTATCCCCAGTTTTCTCTTATAGACCTGCCCAGCTTTGTACACAGTGACAGACAGAAAACAAACCCAGGAGTCCAAAACCCCTCTTGTTAATAACTAAGTAGTTCACATTTGGGGTGTTATGAAGTTTTCTAACCTGTTAAGAGCTCCTACTAATAGTTACATATTGTTCTCTCTCAGACAATAAGAAACTAACTTAAAATATCATTTCACAGGTGCACAGCATTCAGAACTCTGAAAACTGTATACTTAAATAGACTAGTAAAACTAATAATTTTTACAATACCCTGTGGGGGCCCCAGTGTTTTGTTTTTTTAAAAATATAATATTCACGTATAGCCAACATAATATTAAGTCTGCAACACTGGTTTCCATTCTAGAAAAGTGGCTTGAAAAGTATTCTCAAAAGGCTTCATTAGCTGAAGAAATAACCATGCAATGAGAAGTTAGTGTGTGCTTTGACATTCCCGCCACCTGCTACTATATTCACGAGAGGAAAAAAAAGAAAAAAAAAGCAGAGGAATGACTGCTTCATTACTGGTAGTATTAATTGCTAGTGTTTCTATCTTTTCTCATTGCATACTGCTTTGCGTTGCATATATGAGCTAGCACTCATCCTTAAGCCTACCTGCAAATAAGAGACCCCTACTTACCCTATTAATGGTCATTTTTCAGGATTAACCACTTAACATGAACATGCTCTTAGCGGGTTGCAGAATCAGAAGTACTCTTCCCACCTACCAGAAGTGTTCTGACTGGCGATTTTACAAGAACCACAGGACTAGTCAGTGTTTCTTAATACTGTTTAAAGGCTTACATGCTTGATGAAGAGCTTGGAGTAGGGACCACCATAACATGTCACCTTTTAAGAAGCAATCAAAGGAGGGGCTGGGGGGGGGTTACCTTTCTATGTGATAAATTACTAACTGAGCAAGACTAGGAATTTTGAGAAATTATGCCCTAAATATGGTGTTACATTTGAAAAGAACACATTTCAATGCATATAGACTGTCACGCAGCAAGTTTTGACTTATTTAGTAACCTATGTTTTTATACTGCCATGGTTAACCAACTTGACAAATATTATGGGTTCCCAATACAGATAAATGGTAATAGCACGGTGTTCTTCAACATAAACCTGGCACACTAATGGATACAGGCAGTTCTGTAATTTGGCCCACTTCTTCTCAGTCGTCTTCACCTTTTTTTGTTCATCCCTTGTCCGTCCCATCTTTGTCCAAGCTCCACCTACCAGTTATTCTTTACTCGCTGGACCCCTGACACTGGACATAGCAAGGATCATGGAAGGGACCGAAATACTATTGAAAGGAATGGGGTCTGGAGCGACAGCCACTGGGGAGAGTGGTTGATGGATCTGGAATTTGCAGAATGACATCAATCTTTTTTCAGCCTCTGTGAAAGCATAGGGATGGTTGCTGGACACCGCATTAGGGGAAGGCAGGACACTGATGTTGAGCTGCCACTGTACTCAGACGTTCTGCTGCTCTCCTTCTCACTCTGCGTGCTGGAGGAAGAGCAGTTGCTGTAGTCAGGGCAGGGAGGCAAGGATAACACCACCAGATTTCATAGAGTCCTAGCCTCTTTGGACTGCAGTCAGAAAAAGGTAACAGCCCCAGCCTTGCTGCTTTCTTCCATCATAAGAGCTGGGAAGTGAAGATGTGAACCACTCAGCCCATTTATGAACATTGCAAAATCTGCTGGGTGCAGACCAGAGAAGGCCCTCTCAAAACCTGAGAAGCATTAGCTAATCCACCCCATTTCCCAGTTCCTCCCATCCTGCTCCAAGCTTGGTCTACTCTCAGGAGAACACAGAGGCATTTCTTAGTGGGCAAGCACAATGAGAGAAATTATTCTTGGTGTTTCCAAATCTCCAAACTTTCTAGACATTTGATGTATGACACCAGAATTGGACAGAAATCCATGCAGGACAAGAGAGTGAGTGGCTGTAGGTGGAAATTGTCTCCTATAGATCCCCTTTCCAGCTGAAGCCTCAGCTTTACACTGCCAATTGGAGAGAGAGCACCACACTTCTTCGTAGTGCCTTATCAAGTTTTGTGCTGTCAAAATAACAGCTTCTGCAAAAGTAACATTTGCCTGAATATCTTCAAGTGTTCATCTCTCTAAAAAATCGACGAAAAGCTCGTAATCCTAACAGGAGGAAATGTTGATAACAGTTTGTTTCATTTTACACAGCAGGTACTGTTCAATTAGAGCGTACTTTTTGCCACAGCACATATTTTATCGTATCTGAACCTGTATAAATATTTGTAAGCATATTTACTCAATATTTTCTCTATTGCTCAGAGGTTTCTAAATTTGCCAGTCATTTTAATTTAAAACTCTCTTAATTAGAGACTGGTTGTCAAATGGATGTTCTTAGATTACAGTGGAGACAGAGGGCATAACAGGAGCACAGCAACTAGCATTAGTGGGAAGACTTGCGTTAATAGGAGAAAAATGTAGTATGATCGGTGAGAGGAAACTGAGCATCGTCAAATCCTTGAATTCATCTAACAGAAACAGAGGGCACTCACTTATGACTTTGAAAGCCAGAATTTTGTCTAATTATTACAAAGCTTCTGCACACAGTACTGAACACAATGCTTCAGGAAGAGCTTTTAATAACATCTTAGTAAAGTAGGAATTCAAAACTGGCCTTCCATTTCTGCCATGTGCGCAGAAACATCCCCGCTCCTGTCACTGACTGGCAGCCTGGAAAGAGCCAGTTCCAACATAACAACGAAAGCCTGATTTTGTGCTGTAAAAATGGCATTCTGCAAAACACCCAGTGCTTTCTAACATAACAAGGCTATGCTACCAGCCTGTTCAAATATACACTACAACTAGAAGGAAAAAAGTTTTAATCTGCTTCAAGACTCTCGTAAGGAATGCATAGTATCAATACAGGTGATCCACATCACTATTCCTGTAATACCCAAATGCCTTGCAAACATTTGCATCCTCTAAGGTAAACTGAGCACTACCTGCCACATTTTGATGCTTTCTTTCAGTAGCAGCTCAGGTAATAGATTTACCCCTTAGAAACAGGTAAACACAAATTTTTTAATCAGGCATGACCCTTTTCCTAACACTGAGCTGAGCAGAACCCACATTTGAGGGTACAGGTTAGGTATGTACGATATATTGCAGCAGACAGATAACTGAGACACTGGTGAATTTCAAGTCAAGTTTCAAGATACAATAAAATTTAAGAGTGACAGGACTTGTTTAGCCTTACAACAAAAGTTCAAAAGGTGATTGTCATCGGTAAGTGCACAGGGCATGGGGGAAAAGGAGATAGGGTTAATTGCAGTGAATAAGAGAAGCTGAAAGAACAACGCTGGCACACACAAGAATGTATAAACTAACCACAAATAAATTTAGGGTGGAAATTGGAAGTTTTCTAGCCATGAAACAGTGAATCTGATCAGAGCTGTGGGGTCAATGCATCCATCTGTTCTGCTGGAGCTCAATAAATTTATTATAGGATCATGTAACACACTTCTGCAGAGATAACCTCTGGGTCCAATCCCCTGCTATGTCTATGCTGCTAAACACAGCCAGGGCCAGGGACTGACCCCAGGCCCTGAGGCCAACTGGCATAGACTGGCTCATGTTCATCTTACTCGGGGCTCCATCAGAATTACATAGCACTTGGCCCTGGGTTTCCTCAAGGCTCCAGGACTCCCAAGGCACCACACTCTTATTTTGTATGTCTCAGTTCAAAGTGCATAAAGAAGTGAGACGACTTTTTTGCAGCCCACCAGAGTGGTATTTTCACAGCATGAATCAGAGTATGTGTTGCATATCCCCCAGTATGGCCTGAGGGAGGGAGGAGGGTTAAGCATATCATCTCAGCAGGCTTTGCATTATAGGCCTATACAGCATGACAGTTTTCTTGCAGCCTTTTTTCCACCCTGCCCTCCGGACTAGCCTTTGAGTAAGCCATTCGCAGAGCAACACTCAGGCTTTGTTCTGGAGAAAGCTAGTCAGAGAGGTCCAAAACAGATGGGAAGTGAGCTAATGTTTACACCTAACCTACAACAGTACATAAAACCAGGAGTTCAGCGTGCAGATACACCCCCAGCCCTTTCCTGTAGCACTGCAGATGCATGAAGTAGCTCTAGAAGACATCTTCCAAGTTACCATCAGCTTTACCTAATAAGCCAGATTGTAGCTCTAGGGGTGACGGTGCCAGCATTGCCATGATAAGCTAATGGAGCACACAGTAAGATTGTACCATCTCTGAACAAGCTACTCAGAAAAAAAGCAAGGCTAAAAAGTTCAATTTACACAAGTGCTGTGATGATTAGCAAAAGCGGAAAGGAAAACATGACAGTTTAATGAGATTTTAGCAGCAATTCTATGTGTCTGCATCTACCAGAATTTTTTAAAGCAGATTTTTTTTTAATATATATACTTGTCTGGTCTGTCAACTGTGCTATCAAGATTAATAAGAAACTGCTAGAGTTTAAATGATCTGTGAATTACAAAATAGGTTGTTTATTCATCACAGCAGACACTTTATGTTACAAAGTTGTGATTTTTTTAATGAGGTGAAGACTAAGATTCTTGGGGGAAGGGTTAGTTAGGAGTTAGACCAACTCCTAGAAATGAACTCATCTCTCCAAGCTGTTAGATTGATTAGTGCATTTTTTAAACATCAGGTGTTAGAGATTTTTACTTTACTCCACATCTTTTGGAGTCAGAGTTAACTAAAAAAAAAAATAATTCTCATGTCATCTACAAAGTTTCCTTACAAATTCATACAGCATTTTTCGTTTAAATTGGTCAGCTTAGATTTGAGTGCCTGGAACATGCTCAGGTCCCAGAGACCACCCACACTGATCTTAGCTCAGAACTGAGACCTTACAGCAGCATAAAGATTCAACCAAAATCAATATTCTGTTTTCAGTAGTTTGTATTTAATCAATGGGCTAACACTTGTTTCCTCACCCTATAAATAAAGAGCAGTCATACCAAGTTGTACCACTGTGGTACCATCATTATATGTAAAACCAGTGCTTCTGTGCTTTAGAGCAGACTTAAAATTTGGCAGGAGCTGGCCCTAGTATCAGGAATACATCTCTTATGAAAAATAATAAGAAACTGTCTCAAGCTTAAGAGTTAATGTTAGAGGTTTTATAATAAATTGGTAAAGTGAACAAGGACAAAGTACCAGGGTTTTAAGAACTCAAGTATGAAACTGATGAATTATGTGCTGAGCTACTGCATATCATCTTTCACTTCAATGCTATGGGAAACCAGAAAATGTAATGCCAGCTTTTAGAGAGTGCTCTGGGTGAACACAGGGAACGACAAAACTCATGCAAGTCTAATTTCTGTATCAGACCAATTGTTAGAAGTTACAAGTAAAAAAATAGAATTAGTAGGCAGAGATAAATACTGTACACTGGAAAAGAGTCAGTATCTCTTTGCAAAAGCTGACCTCTCATGCTCATTTCCACTCACCCGTGCAGGGGGAAAGGAAAATTTCTCAGGGCTCTCGTTCAGTTTTGTGATTCTTCCCCCTGCCATTGCTGAGCCCAGGACAGGCTGAGATGCAGCACAGGATGAAGGAGCTGCTAATACCCATTTTTCCTGTGGCCATGGCTCCTGCTGCATTGGTGTGACCCTACAGAGGTGCAGCAGGAGCTGATGTGGAAGCAGAAAGATGAAAGGAGATTTAAGAGAATGTACACTCCCCGCTTCCTTTTCAGTCCTAACCATGGTTCCTCCCCAGCATCAGCTACTGTAGGCCACAAGGCAGCTCTCAACTCTATTTCCACGCCCAGCAGACAGCACTCACGGCATGAAGCCTGAGGCAGCCCAGGAAGTTGTCTCCTTGGTTCCTGCAAACCACGCCTGGCCCAGAGGAGTAACTCTACAGCCCTGTTGATAGGTGCACCAGGATTCACAGAGGATCCTTCAAAGCAGGCCTGCAGAAGGCCAAACTACGCCTGCTGCAAAGACAAAGACAGGCTCCAAAGCAGCACTCAGCCACATTTACCACAAAACCGTCCTTGCTCTTCATTCCCTTTGCCCATTTAGTAAATGGGAATCAAATCAGAGGCTGAATAAAGAATGAAAGTCACCTTACCCATAGCAGGGTAGATCCACTGCACACCACATGAGGCAAAAATGGCATGGAATGACAGAACGCAATCACATACTTCAAGACAAACAAAATTCAGCTCCTTCATAATATGTATTGCCTATGCCATCAACACCTGAACACTGCAATTTCCCACAACCACTGGACTTTACAGTTTTAATACCTGTGGTTTAGGTCCAAGTATTTGTTTTGCATATACATGCTATCGGTAATTTCTGTGGAGACAAATACACAGAAGCAGCAATCATCTGCGTACGCTGCAACTGTGTGCTAATGAGCTGCATTATATTTACAAGTTTTCACTAGACAATCCAAAATAGCTAATCCTGAATTCACCAGGAAGTCAGTCCTTCATAAAGATGGTTTTCATTTCTTTTCAGAGCTGTGATTTTTATCCTGATGTACTACATATGGGCACATTAACAAAATCAGGTGAGTGGAAGAAAAACAGATCGATATTTTACCAGCTGAACTTTCACATATACAGACATCACAAGTCTGACCAGTCAACCGCAAGAAACCTTACCGTAAGGATATTTCGTGTCTAGTCTGTGTTCTGCTGTTCTTGTCCAGGGTAGTACATCATCGCTGCAGCCATTAGGCATCCCATTGTATCCAATTCCAACAATCTTATTTTCCGAATTTACAATGCAGGCACCAACCTAAATAAAATCAGATTTATACAGTACCAACAGCTGGCAAAACGATGCATCAACAAGAAAGATGAAACCTGAAAAGTCAGCCCTACAATTTTCATTTAAGAGATACAAGCTTCACTTTATATTAAGTCACACCATCAAGTCAGCAAGGCTACAATTGTACCTAACTGGTGGAGCTTTAAAATAAATCAGGGCAGACGCAACCCTGCTACCCCTCTGGTGATGCATTCCCTATCCCAGCCTGCCAGCACTGTTCCTTGTCCGACTATGAAGTGAACCTAGCTCAGGGAGCAGAACCGGCACTGAATTAACCCTACTAAACACAAGTTTTCTGTCAGTTCAAGTCCCCAGACTAGCTTTTCCAGCAGCAGCAGCAAAAAAAAGGATACGGAAGACAGAACAGAAATGCAGCAGTGTTGACCTAGGCAGAGATGGGCTCACAAACCTTTGAGGCTTGTTTGTGCAAACGTGCACCAAATACCAGACCTTTTAACTCCCACCCTTTATCACTTCAATCCAAGTCTGCGCAGGGACCTTTCTTATAGTGTCCCATTTTTATGTTTTCTGCCAATATTTTAGATTTATTGAAATGACAATAGTAACTGGTGTTAATTCATGCAATGTGTTTATCAACCAGCTCTCGGGTAACAAAAATTTAGCCCTAAATGAATAACCTTTAGAGAACTAAGAGCCGTAATGTACAGAAGCCAGCGAGTAATTGAACAGGCCGTTAACATGCATTTTACTCCACGGCTTTTCTGGGATTTGCTTTCTGAACTTTTTCACACAGAGGAAGGCTAACAGGACGACCGGGCTCTGCAGAACAGCACATTCCAGGAGATGTATCAATCGCCTCAAACCAATATTCATCACATGAAATTTGTTTTGTTTTCACATGAATTTGTTTTCACATGAAACCACACATCATGAGGCACATGAAAGAAGCAAAGAATGGGGACAGACAGCGAAGCAGAGGGGCAAGGGGAACCTGAAGGAGGAACCAAGCAAGAAGAAAACTCCAGTCACCCAAGAACAAACAAAAGGGAATTTTTATACTCTTACAGGTGAGGAAAAGGAACTTGTAAAATGCTGTGTCTTAAAAAATTACTATCTAAAACTTCCAGTAGTTTTATCATCTTCTAACAGTAACTATATTTACTGGAAAAAGGAGAGAAAGTGCATGTGTTATTTTAACCTCCAGATGAAAAGATTTACAAAACTCCAAGCCTCAAATGTACGCACAGAATTATACACATGAGGTCAGGCCCAATAAGAGAATTTCTGTAACAAAAGGTGCTGACCACGTTAAAAAATAAAGAACTATATACTGAAATAACTTTTAATAAGAAATCCCTGACAGTGCTACATGTGCATCTGAGGTGATGTGCGATATAGATTAGGTTATGTTATTCTGATATGTTGCCTTCTTACCTGAGAACTTGGATCCTTGCTTCTTTGTGCTGACAAAAAAGCTACTGCCATAAAATATTCAGGCCATTCCAAATAATCCTCTCGCTTTTTGCAGGATACTTCATTGCTGAAGCTATAGGTTATGGAAAAAAAACAGTCATCAGCAAACAACACATAGCTAGAGTTATTACAGATTGTATTCTTTTAATGTGCACAAGTTTAAAGTAACGAGGATCAGAATCTGGCTAAGGAGACTGCACATTCACTAATATTTTAACAGTAAAACCATCAGTGTTATGTGCTTTCCAGGAACTTATATATGCAACATTTCCTTTCAGGGGAAAGGCATCCAAGCGAGGTTGCAAATTTCAGTTTTAGATAAGAAGGCTGAGCTATTCAGAGCACTGAGCTATTCAAAGATGGAGCAATTTATCCTTTATAGATAACACTTTGTATATTTCTAAGATTCAGGTATATCATGTACTGGCATTCTTTTCACCCAAACAACATAATCTTTCTTATGATGACTGCGCTAACTGCGAGCCTCTAATCTAAGCTATTTTGTACTGCCTACAACAAGTGCTCACTAGATTTCTCTTTGGTAGCTTCCTGTGCAGTCATTCGTTTCTGCCCATACAGTTATTGCCATGAGTTTTCCTCTCATTACAATGCTTGCCAGCAAAAATCTAAGGCCATTCTGATAGTCCCCTGTGAAGTTTCTCTTGAGATTATGTCCTATGAAACCCTTCTAAAAACTGAGAGGAGGTGGGTTCACGAATTTTTCCCTTAGATATAAACGTAGAAAAGTGGCACAAAAGGTTGCTTCTTTCCCTGCACTGGGGGGGTTATTTGGGGGAAAGAAGGAGGGAAAAAAAAAAAAGTGATGCATCATTTTCTCTTGCCTGCTTATTGTTGAAAGCCTGCCCAGACAGTGTAAGTTGCAACAGGGAAATTTCTGTGTTTTTCAGCTCAAAGACAGGAAAAAAGGCATCTTCCCCCCCCCCCCATTTAAGCTTTGCAAATTTCAAGGAAAAGATCAAATTCAAAGAAATTTCCCCAAACTCTCACCTATCATCGCTACACTTGGAAACCAAAACAATGGAACATCTCAAATACAATCATTAGCCTATCGAAATACAAGGGGCACAGTACTTTCCTTCTTGGGCTCCCCTTACTAAGGACTACAGCTTAAGACTGAGATACCCTTCTAGTGATGTAAAGCCATGCAGAAAAATACATCCCAGGTAACTGCAAGCAGCAAGACATCTCCTAGCAACACTGGTACCAGCACTTTTGGAAGACAAATAAACATTATAAGACAAGTGTTTTGTTAATTATTATTTTTATAACCAAAAACATATATTAGAGGCTTGCAGTTAGCTTGTCATAAAGAGGTTACGCTATTTGAGCGAAGACAATGCCAGCACATGTTAGAATTTGTATTTTAGAAACCTACAGGGTGCTATTTATCAAAGATAAATTGCTGGGTTTGAATAGTTTATATATGGCACATTACTAGTTAGCAATTTTGGCTTGTTCTTGGAATAGACGAGGATCACCTTTAAGGCCATGGTCTCAAGGTAAGGAGGGAGAAACGTACAATCTTGGTGTAACCAGCACACCTCTCTCACACTTTGACAATGTTGTAAATAGTGCCCAGAACTCTCAATTGTCAAAACAAACACACAAATCGAGTATGCGATTCTGAGAGTGCCCAAACTGGCTTTGAACCATCGTAACTAAAGGGTCGGGGCTATATCCTACTAAGAAAGAAAAGTGTTCAGAGAACAAGAAGCTCACAGCAGAAAGAAGAAATTAAAGACATGCCCTCACACCTCTCTGTGCCAAATTGAACTTTATTGGGTTAACTGAAATGCCAAGAAAGTGCTTCAGCTAATTTAAGTGATTATTTAAAATATCTTACAAAATCCAAAACACCACTGGACTTTAAATGATCAGCTTAATACATTCCCGACTGCGTGACATTCACAGTGATGTCTTTGGAGAGGCACGCAGCACACAATGCGGAACTACACTGAATAAAACATTCTGGAGAGAGGGCTCCAGAAAGACAATAGTACTCTGAACTAAGAGATCCTGAGTTCTCCTTTTGTTAAATTATTCCCTAGCAACCCTATTTATTAAAAACACAACAATAGCTACTATTGACTTTTCTCATAAATACAGAACTGTATGTAAATGGAGGTCCCTCAGCGCACCAACTTCACAGGCAGAGGAGCATATCTGAAAAACGAGCAGGCAGCTTACATCAAGGAGAACATTAAAAAAACCCCAACCTTACTCAATTACTTCTACTTAACATTGTGTTTGGTGAGATAATTCCCTCAACTCAGTGCACAGGACTGCAAGAGTGTGAAATAGGTATAAAACACTTAATTTCTGATTGAGCAGAAGCCAAGGCCTTGGCTAGCAGTCAAGCACACACAGGAAAATTAAGTTTATGGATTTGGGGCAGCTGATCCTCTTCCTTACGCTCATTTGTGAGTTCTAGAATTGCATGAATGAAAGCTACTCTAGAGAAAATTATAGCTAGCTGTAAAACAACCAATTAAGGCTTATCCTTACGATAACTCATAAGAACTTAAGAATAAAAATAATGGGAATGGAAAGCCATGAAGATAACACTGCTCAAGAGGAAAGGGGAAAAAAATATCCCTAAATTCTAGAGTGATTAGTAGTCTGTAGAAAAGTCTGCGTATAGCGTATTTCAAAGGAAAACAGAGAAAAATATTCTGTGATTAGAGAACAGTGCCTCCCTTTTCAGTTCTTTTTCATCCATCTCGGCTTCAAGTAAGCTGTAACAACATCTGAAGATGGAAGAAATTTCATTCAGCTACTAAAAAAAAAAAGATCTTGATGAAAAATTTAGTTGAGAATCCTAAAACAGAATACATCACCTCAAATCTTTTCATAAGACCATTATAACAGTCAGCTGCACAACAATACAGTACAACTGGAGAACTGGTGGGTATCAGGCTTTTTTCCCTTCTCCCTCTTTTTTAAGTTTTTCCTCTGCTTTCTTATTTCTGATGTCATATGCATGATGTTCCACCTGTACAGTAGTAGTTTCTTTTCCCCAGTATCAAGTATGCCAGAGAAGATCAATTACCGATATTTTGTCACTCAACTCACAGAATTTAAGGTAAGAAAAGAGGTAAAGCGTGTGTTAAAAATAAAAGTGAAACATCTTCAGCAATGCTTTTGCTCCCCAAAAGCCAAAGGGCTTACGTGTTCTTGGTGACCTCAAACCAGGACATTTTCGATACTAGCTGCTTCTTTAACTCTCCCAGTTCGGTTTGTGATGGCGGTTATATGGAAGGAAGGTGGCACTGCCTTTACTCGAGGCTTGCCATCTTTCCCCTCATACAGGTACTGAGATAATGGTCATTACCTATTCCGCACTGGCAGGTAGGATTTTGAGGGAGAGGCGGAGAGAAAAATCAACCTTTCATACTGCAAATTGAAAACGGACTTACTGTGCGTTGAAAACTTACTATACTCAACTTTTTTCCTGAGAGATAACCCACCAAACCTGTAAATACAAACCCTGCGTAGAACTACTGAGCCCCAGCCGAGCAGTACAATAACACTTCCCTTCAGTGAGCGTACTTCTCTCTCACAGCACCGGTCCTGTGAGTTCTGTGAGGGGGGGACCCCCCCCTCCACAGCGGCCAGGCCTCTCCCCTCCCGCCCTGCCCGCCTCACAGCCGCCGGCCGGGCCCGCACCCGCCGGGGGACACCAGGAACCGCCGCCTGAGGGGCGGGAAGAGCCTGGAACCGGCACCACACGGTCNCCCCCCCCCACCCCACCGCCCCTCCTTCCCTCTGCCCCCTCAGCGCAGCCCCCGGGGCGGGCAGCGTACCCGTTAAGGTGGCGGCTGGGCTGGTGGCCGCTCATCCCGCCGCCGGCCCGATCCCTGTCGCCGCTTTGGCGCCAAAGCGGGAGCGGGCGGGGAGAGGGGCGGGCGGCGGGGAGGAGCGCCGGGCCGGGAAAGGAGGAGAGGAGCAGGGAGGGGGGGGGGCTGTCCCGCCGCCATGTCGCGGCGCGGCCCCGGAGGGCCCCGAGGCCGGTGGGGTGTTGTTTGAGCTGTCCCCGGGGAGGCCCCCTCCACCCCTGGGCCTGTGTGAGCTTCCGCGGTACTTGAAACGAGTTACTTTAACATGTGGCCTTCTCGTTTTCCGTTTTCTGACAGACGCTGCTTCCAGCCATGCGCTTTTGACACAAACGTGCAGGTTTTCGCCCAGCTCGCGCTGCTGAGGTAAATGGTATTTGTTAAAGCTTGGCGTTAACATATTAAAATGTCTGAAAATAGTTTGGTTTTTTTTGTTCTCTGGGTATGAAATTGAGGTGGAAAGTGAGTTATGGTTTATTAATACCTCCAGCTGCTGCCAGGTTTTAGAAGTCTCCCAGGATGCTCAGATAGATGAACATATATGTATATAGAGAGCCCATTACAGCGCAAAATAAGTGGTACAATAATAAATATTAAATGCTGGTACGGCGTGTTCATCTTCCTTGTGTGAGGAGCTGCCTGCCCCGGCTGGCGGGTTGCCCGCTTTTACGGAAGCACTCAGGTGGGAGCGAGGTACAGGTGTTCGCTCTGCGGGGCCGCGAGACGTGGGGTGACGACTGCCCGAACCCAGCCGTACGTGTCCCGATTCGGTTCCCACCGGAGGCGGTGACAGGTGCAACGAACTGGGTGAGCGCAGCGGTGGACAAAAGGAAAGCGCTTGCCTTTGAGAGCATCCCCGAGAGGGGTTGGTGTGCGCAAGCCGTGCAGCTCGCATGGCATGTGTGCTGCACCACTGATCCGAACGTGGTCAGCAGACATGGTTGAGATAATGGTTTTCTGCAGCCCGGTCAAAAATCTTTCTCTTCATCTAGGAGGATGCTTCAGGTTGGGAAAAAGGACATTTTTGGGAAACGGGGCACATACCATCATAGAATCATAGAATCCCAAGTTGGAAGGGACCTCAAGGATCATCTGGTCCAACCTTTCTTGGCAAAAGCACGGTTTAGACAAGATGGCCCAGCACCCTGTCCAGCTGAATCTTAAAAGCATCCAACATTGGGGAACACACCACTCCCCTGGGGAGATTATTCCAAGGGCTGATTGTTCTCAGTGTGAAAAATTGTCCTCTTGTGTCCAGTCAAGTCAGAACTTGTGCCCATTACCCCATGTCTTTTCCATGTGACTCCTTGTAAAAAGGTAGTCTCCATCTTCTTTGTAGCATTCTTAAAATACTGGAATGTGGTGATAAGGTCTCCTGTAAGCCTTCTTTCCTCAAGGCTGAACAAACCCAGTTCTCTCAGCCTTTCCTCATACGGCAGGCCTTCCAGTCCTTGGATCACCTTGGTGGCCTTTCTCTGGACCCTCTCCAGCCTGTCCACATCTCTCTTGTATAGTGGAGACCAAAGCTGAACACAGGATTCCAGGTGTGGCCTGACCAGCTCTGAGCAGAGTGGGGTAATGACTTCTTTGTCTCTGCTGGTGGTGCCCTTGTTGATGCAACACAGCATCCTGTTGGTTTTCGCACTGTTCGCTCCTATTGAGCTTGCTGTCCACCAGGACCACCAGGTCCCTTTCCACAGAGCTGCTCTCCAGCCAGGTAGATCCCAACCTGTGCTGCACTCCTGGATGATGGTTTCCCAGGTGCAAGACCTTACACTTGTCCTTGTTGAACTTCATAAGGTTCTTGTTAGCCCACTCTTCCAGCCTCTCCAGGCCTTCCTGCAGGGTGGCTCTCCCTTCCCAAGTATCCACTTCCCCACTCAGTTTGGTGTCATCAGCAAACTTTGTCAGGGTACACTTGATCCCATCATCCCGATCAGTTATGAAGATACTAAACAGCGTTGGCCCCAGTATCGATCCCTGGGGGACCCCAGTTGTGACGGGTTGCCAGTTTGAAAAGGAGCTATTGACCACCACCCTCTGGGTGTCGCCTATCAGCCAGTTCCCCACCCACCGCACAGATCATTTGGCTAGACCGGAACACATGAGTTTCTCTAGGAGGAGGCTGTGGGGAACCATGTCAAAAGCCTTAGAGAAATCCAGGTAGACAATGTCCACTGCTCACCCCTCATCAACCGAGCAGGTTACTTTGTTGTAGAAGGCGATCAGGTTTGTCAAGCACGATTTTCCTTCGCTGAATCCGTGCTGGTTTTTCCCAGTCATGTGCTTCATCTGACTTGTGATGGCCCCCAGGAGGATTTGTTCCATAACTTTCCCAGGGACTGAAGTAAGACCGATGGGCCTATAATTTCCTGGATCCTCCTTTCAGCCCCTCTTGTAGATGGGGGTGATACTAGCCTTCTTCCAATCTTCTGGGAAGTCCCCCAATCTCCATGGCTTCTCAAAGATTATGGAGAGTGGCCTTACAACATAGTAGTCCCATCCTAGAAGCTGTCTTTGTAGTTCCCCCTTACTGACCATATGCACAGCAAACTGCACAAGTGAGTGCACCAGGGAAGTTCGTACACCAACATGTGTGCAAGAAGATGGCTGAGTCAAGGAACCTGCCATGCTCATAGCTATTCTTGAAGCTATGCCAAAAGAGAGCGAGCCTGCAGTGATCAAAACAGAGGAATGCACTCTAATATGTTTTTGTATTTAGTTTGCTGTATCAGCTAGCTATCTTTTTTTTTTAAACAGCTGACAAACCATCAAGTACAAAAATGTTACTTAATTTCACAGATACTCCTATTCAGTTGTAACCAGAAAACTTGGCAAAAGCAGCCTGTTATATTTCAACTGACAAGTTTTCCAGCCCTCAGAGTAGGAAAACATATAGCTATTTCAGTTTGCAAGACTTCTATTATCACAATTTCATATGGACAACAAATGTTCATGTACGGTTTGTTAATGAATGAAAAGGAACAATTTAAATGCAAGAAAAAGAAAAGAAATTTAATGAAAGTAGCATCACTCAGGAAAGCATAAGCCTGAAGGTGAAATGAAAGGCCTGATTATGGTTGATCACGAAGTGAGTTAAAGAGCACTCATTTAATTAATCTGGAGAAAAAATTAGCGTAATTCAGTTCAAAAAGTTTTCTACTATCTGTGTATGTGTTTCTGCGCTCTTGAAATATGAATTAAAATTAATAGTGCTACAATTACCCATGCCAAATTTTTTATTTTTCATAATTAAGATTCTGAGGACAAACCATAACAACTACTAACCTTTAAAAAGCAGTGCTTATATGCGGATCATACACAGTGAATGATGGATTTTCTATTCTGTGAGCACTGTTCCCTTCCTCTGAAGTTATCATGTTTTTCAGCTAATATCTATAAATCAGCTAGTACTAAATTCAAAGTAATACAATCCCCATTTCTCAAAAAGAAAACAAACTAAGATTCTCGCTCCCTTCTCTTCCTCTCCATCACAGAAGAAAAAAAATATACACTGCAAAATAACGGCTTATATTATTAAGCAATGAGTTTTTAAATTTTGGAGTGCAGTTTTCAACATTCTATGAAATTACATAAGAATGATATTATTTTTGAAATTAAAAACTTAAATGTTTTTGTCATGCTTAGCAAATATGTTTCCATAATAATTTGAAACTACTTCTATATCTCCAGCTGTTAAGTCCACAAATGTACAATTTTTTAAAAACTTTTCAAAGGTTACTGAGTTTTCTATCATCTTCTTCCTCAAAAAACAGACCAAAACCATTCAGCATTTCTAATAATACAGCAGTGATATATGGCCTTGAGAAGGAAAGCTTTTGGTGGAATTTTAGTTAGTGGACTCCTGTAGGGTTGCTAAATGACACATTTTCTGAAAATGTAGCTACATTTTAGATTTTCTCCTGTTTTTTTGTTTGGTTGGTTGGTTTTATTTAATTATACTGAAAACTTCTCTTGTGGCCAAGTTGTGACTGCTCTTCTGGCAATGTTCTGTGGAGGTGGTACCTGACATGACAGCCCCTTTCTTCATGCACACATTGCACGCATAGGTTATGTGGTTACAGATATCTAAAGTTACACCTGGATTAGGTGAGATTTAGGCCAGGATCTTGTGGTCTAAACATAAGGTTGTGCTGAGGGCAGGTAGCTTGAGTTGCTACAGGTGTGGGGCAAAGTCCTGCTGCCTGGTAGGTTCCATAAGACTTATCTGGCAGCTGCCTGCTTCGCAAAAGCAGCAGCTCCTCTGGATCTGCTGTCTGTATTCTCCTCTCCATTAACTCTCTTATGCTGTGATCTAGGAGCTTGTTTGTGCCCTTCATCTGTCTGAGGACCGTTCAGAACTTTGTGACAGAACTGGAGTGCTTTGGCTCAAAGCCTCTGTTAGGACAGGCATGCACTCAAATAGGCTGAATTGCTTTTAATTTTGCATCTGAGACCCTAGCCCAGTCCTTACACTTTTACTGAAGGAGGATGTACGTGAAGAAGCATGGAGTACCTCAGGTAGTCTTTTATAGGTTATTTTTGTTTGTCTCTCATTTCCTAGGTGAAAGTGCCGAGCATGGATTATCATGACCTTGCTGTATAGACGTCAATAAACAATCTGAGCTGATTACAAATATTTTAGATGCTCTTATTAATAAGAAGCGATACGAGTTTCAAAGACATGCTAAATATATAACCATCTGTCAAGATGCTTATATTTTTAGCTTACTGCTTATGAAGTTTTCACATCTTCTACCTTGCGTCAATTTTGATGAAAGCAAACTAAGTTGAGTTTGGGGAAACCCCAGGTTTCAGACCCCCTCCCCACTTCCTTGCTGCTTGCCAACAGACTCTTTTAACTTTGTTGGCAAGCAAGATCTCTCCCCAAATGTAGCTTATGTATAAGTTGTCACTCAGAGAGTAATGTTTGCTATTTGCCAGGATATGGAGTATGCAATTTGGTAGACCACCCTGAAAGCACTCTCAAAGCTTAAGGGAAAAGTAAAAAGAAATTGCAGTTGTCTTTTTCTCTAATAGCATGAATTTTTCAGGAACTAATTACTAGATTTGGAGAGAAAGACAAATAAATAAATAAATATGATAATGTCTTTGTATCTTAACATCTGGTTCTTATCTTTCAGAGAAGTACTGCTTGCTGGCAGGATAATTTCCATAGTTAGAGAAGGGGATTCATTTTTAGGCAAATTTCAGCTTCCAAATATTTTTCCAAATAGGAATTTGTACTTGAGTTAAACTTTTCCTCCCATATTTGCTTACACACTGAGAACACATTAAATACAAATGCAGCTGCTGGTATATGCTGCAGTTGTCAATTTCTATAGTTAATTTAATCAAGAATATGAATTTATGGTTTCCTCACTGATCAAATGATGTCTCACTGATCAAATGATGTTTGTTGCACTGTCAGGCTTTGTTCTGTGAACAAAGTCCTGTTGATGGAACCTCCTTGCTGGAAGACCTAAACAGGGTTAGCTGCAGCAGCTTGTTAGTAAACCAGCCCATTAATAGACTGCAATAAACTGTTAGATTTTTATATTGTAGCATTTTGTATAGGGAGCGTAAGCATTTCAGCATTCCTACAGGAGTTTTAACTTCAGCATGTAACTCTTTATACTATGTAATTTTGGAACTACTTATATACTAAAGATGGTAAGAAATGCAACTTACTACCAGCCTTTGAGCAAACCCAAATAGGATGGTATCGTGGGAATTTTTGGTGCACATGGAAGCCTGTTGCAGTATTTTCAAACTCAGGTGCCAAAATTCAAGACATTGGAATCTGTGGTTAGATGCCTACATTTTTACAGATTTGTACACACTGAATGCCAGAAACTCTCGCGTGTGATGAGTACCTCTGACAGAAGCCAGACAATACAAAGGTATTTCTATCATTTTCATGTCCTAATGGAAACCTTTTCTCTTCTCTATTCTTAGATTTCTATGGCTTGTATATTACCTTACCTCTCTGTAGCAGCT
Organism: Anarhynchus alexandrinus; assembly: GCA_008711295.1. Classification (NCBI taxonomy): domain Eukaryota; kingdom Metazoa; phylum Chordata; class Aves; order Charadriiformes; family Charadriidae; genus Anarhynchus; species Anarhynchus alexandrinus. The sequence goes on along the minus strand of VUYV01000237.1, from coordinate 1,407,003 downwards.
GTTCCTTGAAAACTAGACACTATTTTGAGTACCACAGTCTCAGTCTTCCAGACTCCAAATTTCTGCAGTTTCCTAACTCCCTAAATCCAGCTTCTGACCTTGGTGAACAGCAGTTCAGGGTTTTCTCTGAGAGCTGTCTTTTAGTTGCACTTTATTCTGACTGGGTCACAAATGAGTATATAAATAATACTATTTAAACAGTCTTCTGTTCCATTTTTAACATTACAGTTATTATTCATCTTTACATAATTTTTCATAAGGTTTTTATGAACATATGGTGGTTTTCCTAATTTTGACTGTTTTCCTGCTTTATTCATGCTGACGGTTCTAGTTATAGGCAAATATTATCTTCCCAGTGCCCTGATCACCTCATCATTTCTTTGATATCAGTATATTCTCCAGCTAGATTTGTTCTTTCTGTATGTTATTTGCTGATGGTTTCTCTGTTTTTGGGGTTGGGGTTTTTTTGTTGTTTTTTTTTTTAATGTTTGTGTCTATGTCTCTGACCAGTCCCTCTACTTTTGAAACTCTTCCATCCATGCCCTTGCGTCCAGATTCCCTGTTTTATGCAAGCTAGTACAACTGACAGGACAAAGACAAGTGCTAGAAAAACAGAAGATATTGCACGTGACCTTTTCTCCTATTTCCATCCAGAACTGGAGAGCCCAGATAATCTTGCTAAGTTGTCCTTTGGAAAGTAAACTGAGACATAAAGTCTCAGACTGCAAGTCTTCTGGCAACCCTAGTGTTTTCTTCCGAAATATGAATTACCTTCTTTGCCCACTCATCCTAGTTGTGATCACAGCTATTCCCTAATAAGAAGGGAGAAATTAATTTTCTGCTTTCAGTATAAAATTTCACTTTCTTGGCATGCTGCTTCTGTACTCAGCACCTGCCTACATACTTCACAGCTTTATATTTCTTCTGTTACCTTCCCCTTATTTTTCAAGGCTATTTTTAATATCTAAGAAGATTATTTTCTATTTCCATCCCTTCCGATTCGGCGTGATTTTCCTATCATGATGCAGCAGCTTTTCACATTACTTCCATGAACTTTCCCTAACTCTGAAAATCTTTTGCAGTGTGTCAACTTGCAAAAACTTCAACAGGACAATAACATTGCCTGTAATCACTACATCAGACACATTCTGAAGAAAGAAACCTTTAGTCTTCCATCACATACAAATAATCTTGAATACATGTATCCCCTCATAGCTGGGCAACTAGTTTGCTCTTTGTAGTCTTTTTTTTCTTCTCCTGATAGAAATTCCTTTTATGCTTGTCTTCTTTAACCTCAGTGGAATTTCTCTCCAAGTTTCTTCTTCTCTTCAAATTTTTCTGTGTTTATGATAAGCTTTAGATTTCTTCTATACAGAATTTTCCTATTTTTATGTATAATTTCCTGTCATTTATCTTAGCTGTATCTTTAGATTTCATTATTACGGTGTGATAATACCTAAATCTTCATAGAAGAGCTGCTATATGGAATCGTTTTCTTACATCTTTATATGGGATTTAGCATGGAAGGTTTTAAGTAAATGTGCTAAATCCATTCTGTGATAAGAGATGAATTACCCTTTCGGCTAACCTGTGGATTGGGATAAAAAAACAACAAAAAAAAGATTTTTCAGGATTCTTAGATATACCGCTTTAGCTAGCAAAATTAAACTAAGTTAAAAGAAACAAAAAGAACTGCTGCAATCACCCTGTTTTTGTCCTGTATCTCACCTCAGCAAGATGAGATCCCTTTGATCCTACCTGCCTTTCAAGTTTGGTGATATTCCCATTCCCCAAATACCCGTTAGCACCAAAGGCATTTTCCTTTCTCAGTAATAGTTGCCCCATTCCTAGGACAGAGCACCAAGAGAACTGTGAAAGAGGAGGCTCAAAGCCTTCCTTTTGTGACATCCTGAGTCTCAGCTTGGCAGCAGGGCAGAGGGACCTCAGGTGCCACTATCATATTATATGTGACTTCTTTTCATCTCTGCCAACTAAGTTCCGGCTGTTTCCTAAACTCATTGAACTAATTACAGAAGAGGAGCTAACAGCCACGCTGCTTTAACTTATCAATAATGAAAAGTGAGCTGGAGCTGTCAGGAAATACATTTGACATCCCAGCTTCGACGAACAGGAACTCTGTGCTCCCTCTGTAGATATGAGGGGAAATATAATCATTAGTAAACCTAATTTATTTCATAAGCAGAGTTGGCAGTGGGATTCCTTTTCAAGATTTCCTGGCACTTCCCTATTACAAGATTCTGCTTTTAGTTGTCTACATGAGACAAACATGATTTGTTCAGGCTGAAATAACCCAAGCTGAGCATTCGCTTTTTTATCTTTCAGGTTGTATCCATATCTTTTTATGCTATTGTAACTTTAAAACCATTACAAATAAAAGCATATTCACATTAGGAAGGCGTTGACTCGGATGGCAAAGACAGTATATGGTAAATGAGGAATTCTAGCATGGAGCCACAGCAGCTTTGTGTTATAGAAAACAGACGATTAGGTAAAGAAGGCAGAGTGTGATGTGATCTTTGAAGCAGGAATCATTAAGGAATTCAAAGGTGGATGGACTATAGGTTGTGGAAAGGGAAGGCAGACATTAGTTAGATATTTCCAATTCTTATTTCTCAGAATACAACAGAATATTATTAGGGTTCAAAGTACTGAAGAAAAATTGTCTTTTGAGGCTAGGCTTCACAACAGCTTAGGGAGATAAAGAAATTAAATAACAGATGTACTTTATTTTTTTCAAAAATGAGGAAGCAAAAGGGAACTGAAATGTGATATTCTTCATTTACAGGAAAGTAAACTAAAAAACTCCCTATTACTTCTAGAAAAATTCAGTGGGTTCTATAGGGACAGTAACAAGGGGAACTCTGAATCTCTCCACTGGTATATATGTCCTCTGGGGTGAGCATTTTTCCACACAAGATGAATGTCTTACACAAGCAAAATAAGAAACAGGCCAAAAATCATAAGAATTTTATGGGCTTTGTGAAAATTGGCTACTCTTGTTAGTACAAGCTTTTAGGATAAAAATGTTTCCATGCAAAGGGTCTGTTAAATTCACTTTAACCTTTTTTTTTTTAAAAGGATTGGAGAACAGAGGATTCTTTTCGGGAGATACTATACGGACCATTTTGTGTTAGAAAATTCTTCAAGATTTTGAACTTCAGCTGATCTGCAGTACGAGAACCTGAAATTAGCTAGCACAATGGGATCAATATCGAGCAATATTTTGTCTCTGAAAGAAATTCAGTCTGACAGAGAAGAGTAAGAGCAGTGTAAGGAAACCGAGACTCTGGCTAAAAAGCTGGATACAGAAATTCCCTGTAAAGCAGTACAAATTAGTTGATGTCACCAGAGCAAGAAAACCATAGTGACAGAATAAAATGTTATCCAGGTTCCAGAATACTTTATTATCACCACCTTAGGTCACTAAGCTTCACAAGCTATATCCATCAAGTTTGATAGCAGTATATATACTCACAGCTGAAGCTAGAAGGTGCAGTGCTTTAATGTACTAACGATTTACATTAAGACACCTGGGTTCAAAGTCAGTTTATGACAAGAACAAAATGGGTTTGTTGGTCTCAGCCTGCTCTCTAGTGGACAATTGCACATAAACCCGGTCCTGAGAAGAATCCCAAGAATTAGATTTGTTGGCCAAGACATACGGTGAAATTCATATTCTCTAAACAACATTATTAAAAATAAAATTAAACGGGATATCGATGCTTTGTGTGCTATTCTGAACCACTGTAAGACGAGACATTTCCATCAGCATCTCTTAAATGCTGTATTTAGTATTCTTGTTACCAGGATTTGAAAGGATGCAACAGAAGGGGAAACAGTAGAATGGAAGGCAGCGAGGGCGATTAGATGCTTCCATGTTAGGGGAGAATGAAGACAAGATGATGTACTGCCATAAGAGACATATATAATGTTTATGACTAGGTAAAATATTTGTCTTTATTTACCCTTTTTCATAATACAAGACACTGAGAAACAAAAAAATTGCACACATAATAATGATAAAAGGAAATATTTTCTTGATACATAAGTAACCTGTAAATTCACGTCTGAAAGACATCTTAGAGACAAGAGTTAAATAGGACTTTAAAAAGATTATGCTTTCATATGAATAATAAGAATAACAAGAGTTATGTTAGATAGTAATAAAATGTATGAGGGATATGAACTCCCATGATTCACGACATAAAACAAACACAAATTGCCTACAGCATGGGAAGAAACTACACCCCCAGATGTTTCATTTCATTAGTGTACCCCGTACAATGGTTACATTCACTTCAGCAGGCAGGCAGTACAGTGCTGGAGTCTTTGATTTGTGTGGACTGTGGTATTTCCTATGCTTCCAAGATAAATTCCTTAGCGACTCATTTGCAGAAATCAGCTGCAAAAAATTGTCTGGAACTCTGACCCCATTTCAGGTTATTCCCCTTTACATTGCTTAACCTTTTATTAGTCAGGAGAACAGTACTCATTGATACCCAAGCTTTTACAATTACAATCATATGCCAACTACAGAGGCAAAGTAAAAATTTTATTAAGTTAAAGTCTCTTTTCAAAACTTCTTTTTAAATATAAAAAGATGTTAGTTTTCACGACCTTGTAATTGATCATTACATACTATATGCATATTATATATTAACATATATATACACACACTGTATTAAAACTCTCATTTTTTCACAGTCTTTGTCCTAGTCTAAGTTGGCCATTCCATTATTTTTCATCATGTCATCTACCTCACTTATTTGCAGGAATGTTTGAACACCTCTACGGTATACAAGCCTACATTTCAAGCTCAAGATAAATTTAAAATTCAATTCTTATCCAAATAACTTCACTTTATGGAATGGCTACTGTTTACCGTGTTTAGAATGCTATATTTGTAGGTTTTACCTAATTTAAAAAAAAAAAAAGCAGTCTCTTTTTCAGTCTCTTAGTGTCAGAGCAGCCTCTCTGACATTATTCTGATTCCAAATTTAGAAAACCATCATTTTTTATAAGAAAATAGTTTTACCCTCAATTTTGCAAAGAAATGCAACTCCAGATATACTTTAAAGTGCAATTTATGAAACATTAATTTCCATTGCTCTCTCAGTTACTAATTATACTATTAGTTTATCAAAGCTATTCTTTCTATGGCGCTTTCATAATTACCACTTCTGATTATTTTATTTCCAATCTTCTGATAGTTGATGGTTTACTTAAAGGTTGAGCCAGTAAATGTTACTGTGAAAATGTGAGTTTTCATTTACAGAAAAACATTTTTTCTAGACTTTGTAGATGAAAAGTGAATTTTAACTACTTTTAAAAAGTGAACTAAGTGAATCTGAAAGCCTCTAAAATTACAGGGCAAATAAAGTCAAATCTGAATTTATTGGGGAAGGGAGCTGAGTCATAATTTCTGCTTATGTGAAGATGACAATATGCTTCCATGAGTAAATTTTTACTCCAGAATTATGTATTTATGGAATAGCTTGACAAGTATAATTTCCTTGAAGATAAAAAAAAAATAATTAGAAATGTTAAATAGGACCTAAATTTGTCAAGCATAATGCAGCGGAATGAAACAGCTAAGACTCATATAACTTCAAAAGAATTTGAATTATGCATTTAAATTCAGACTTGTGGCATGAACTAAGATAATTACCAGGAAAATAGCAGCTTTTGCAGTCAATAACAGACATTGGATTGAGTTTGTCAATTTTTCTGAGCTGACAAATGAAAGATGATGGCTGCTGAAATGAGCTGCAGATTATAGGAGAACTACTATGGTCTGGAAGAGTGAATGCTTTTATTCTCAAAGCCTGAAGCTGTAAGAAATATTAATAAAGCTATTTATATTTAGCTAGTTGTTGTGCATCAGGTACCCAGTAAAGAAACGTTTCTTGATGGAGGTAGTCTTCTGTTTCCACTTGGCGTCAAACACAGCTTTCTAAAGATGTTTTTCTGCTCTGTTCTCCTGATAACTCAACAGCAGTAGGACCAAGAAAACCCTGTCAGAAGTACCGACTGGTTGCACAGAATTTCTGCTGTACTCATGACCACCTGCTGGCAAATACTAATGCACAGAACAAAAATAAGTAAGATAGCTATAGCTAAAAATGAATAGTGCTGGAAATGGGATATAGCAAGTGTACTGGTAAAGGAAAAATCCCACCCATAATAGTGGTGCCTCACTGCTAGAGGACAAATAAATAAAAAACAGTATCTATGCTATGCAAGATCTTAATCTTGATTTGTGATCTTACAAAAAATGCTTAAAATTCTTTATTTTCTGCAGAGCAGAGATCTGTGCACACTGAAGGAAGAACATACTGTAACCATGACTATATGTTCCAGGGATATAAACTACTGAATGAATGACAGCTCAGGATCAGCCAAAGCTGATCAAAGCCTCAGGAATCTTATCTCCCCAACTTCTGTGGGAGCCCACTGTGACGAGCTCATCTCTTTGATCCCAAATTTAGAATATGTCAGAATGGGTTAATCCTACATGTTTATTTTCATATTTGACAATATTTTTAAAATTAAAGTGGTAGGCAGGACCCAAACTTTCAATTTGCTCACTGGTTTCCATCACTTCGAAAGTGCCATGGCATGGAGGAAACACCTCCATGGTAAGACAAGACACCAAGGTCTTACATCTAGGTTCAAGGTCTTACATCTGGGTCGGGGCAATCCCAAGCACAACTACAGGTTGGGCGGGGAATGGCTGGAGAGCAGCACTGAGGAGAAGGACCTGGGTGTGCTGATCGACGAGAAGCTCAACATGAGCCAGCAATGTGCGATCGCAGCCC
>VUYV01000237.1:1372615-1399641 GCA_008711295.1 Anarhynchus alexandrinus | reverse complement strand
TCTTCATTGCTCTTTCCAACCTAAACCATTCTATGATTCTATGATTCTATGAAAGTTCTAACTTTTGGATTTCAGCTGAAAGCTGAAATCTTTTCTGCTTTTCCTCAGCTCTTCTTCAAAAGGTTTCTGAACTGGTTTGCAGAGAAACATGAGTAGCAAAGAATCTTAGAGCAGAAGTCTGAAAAAGAACCATAGAAAGGGAGTGAGAAGAATTCCAGTCTGTTATTATTTTTACACCTCATTATTTTTGAAAAGTCATTGATTTTGAATGCCATAATTGAACACACTTAGCCATAATACAGATTTCCTGGACCAGACAGCCAGTTCCCCTGTACCCAAAGGTATAAGACACTCTACAAGCAGGCTGTCACCCTGGGCAATGGACCTTCCCAGTAGCCTGACTGGTGTTTCAGTTACCCGAGACATGCAAGGCCCCTCATGTGAGGCTGACGAGAGGAGAGTCCTTCTGCACAATTGTGTAATCGTTCACTGCAATCATCGCAACTGAGTTCTGCAAGGAGGCCTCAATACTGAGCCATTCCCTTTGGTTTTGCTGACCCTATGTGTGCAAGACTGATAAAACAGCTAGGTCACAGAACAGACACCTTCACGGTGTCACAGTTGGCCCTGGTGCCTTAGCGGGGAAGCTCGAGGCTCATGCTACTATCTATAGCCTCCCTGTGCAGAGCATCACTCCGATCACCATTGTCATTCCAGACATGATGTCAGAGAAGTCAAGTCACTCCCCACTGCCATGGTCCCAAAATGTCAGTAAGAGTGCCACAAAAATACAAATAGGGACAACTGTTTACCAAAACCGATAGTGGTATGAGGGAGAAAAGCACAAGGCAGCTGCATGAATTCATTATCCATAGGAATAGAGGAAAAAGCAAGGGCAGGTAAGAACACATAAAGTCCTAGAACAGCACATGTACATATCCCCCCGTATCTCCCCATATTTTTTATTTCTTTGTTCTCTACAGACCCAGCTCTGAGGAAGGGAACCCTGCCGGGAATCTCCTTCAACAACATCTAGACTAGATCGTGGTCAAGGAACAGCTAGGGGCTTACACCCAGGCACTGCTTCCCTACAGTTTTGTTTTAATTCAAAAAAGAGTAACAAAGTAAGAAAGAGGACATTTTTTAAAAGGAAGTGAAGGGCAGCTCAGAGTCTCAACTCTGTACAAGCACCAAGGAACCTATTTAAGGATATTGTAGTAGAAATACATACTTTCTCTTAAGAAAGACTTCAGAAAGGGCAAAAAGAAGCCAGTGTAACTAACCAGCAGGGTAAGTGAGGTTGTTAGAAGCAAAAATACATCTTTGAAAATGCTGAAGTCATGTTCAAATGACAGAAGAAGAGAGAGTTACAAACTCTGGCAGGTTAAATGTGGAAACATAATACGACAGACCAAAAAGCACCTGAAGAATAACTAACAAAGGAATCAAAACTAATAATCCTTTTCTCTACAAAACACATCAGGAGCAGGAAGTTTGCCAGAATCTGTAAGGCCAGTTGGTTTTCAGGGCATAAAAGAGGACTCAGAGAAGACAAGGTTGTTGCAGAGAAGCGAAGTGAACTCTGCATTGGTGTTCACTGTGGAAGGAACTGGTAAGATTCCAAAACCAGAACCCTTCTTGGCGGGGGACTCATCTGAAGATCAGTCTGAAACTGAAATTACTGTAGAAGACATCATGGAATAAATAGATAAAGTGGAAATCACCAGGACTGTATAGTATTCACTCCAAATTTCTAAAGGAACTCAAGGATGAAAGAGCTGAATTACTCACAGCAGGGTGTGTAACCTATTGCTTAAAATTGCGTTACTTCTGGAAGGCAGCAGATGATCAGTTCGTTAAAAGGTTCCAGAGAAAATGCGGGGAATGGTAGGAATGTAAGTCTGACCTGTACTGGGCAAATTACTAGAAACCACGATAAGGAACAGAATTAGATAGATCTGATTTATTTGGGAAGAGTTAGCATTCTGTTGAGGAAAATACTGATAAAAGTTTTTCAAAGGAGCCAAAAAGGATATGGATAATATGGGGGTGATGATGTCAATACAACCTACTTTGATTTCCAAAAGACTTGAGTTTAGGTTAGAATTAGGGTTTGCTAAACTGGAACATCTACAGGGATGGTGAGACTGGAGGTAGAATAAAGACCACTGAGGAAGTGCAAGGCAGGACTCGGGGGCGTGGGGTGAGAGGGAGAACATTATGGGAGGGCAGTCTAAGTGTGTTCAGCCTGGCCTGATGTTAGCCTTGGGGCAAGACTGAGGAAAAGTAGTTGGAAACAGTGGCCCAGAAAAGCAGAGAACTCTTACTGGTAAAATAAGACACTGTTCACTATGTTATTCTTTTCAGTGCATTCAGATGCAGCTCAGTAAATACGATTTTGCCAATACTATTAAAAGGCCAGAGACTCTGTAGTGACCTGACAGCGCAGGGTCTCAGGAGCTCTGTGGGCTTGTCTTGACTAATTTTACTTTGCTTTTTTTCAGTGTATGACAATCATCTACTGGCCAAGTGGGTATTGCCTAACTGGGTTGAGTCGGTCTGTGGATACTTTATGTGTTAAAAGCCTAACCCCCCCATTGTAACAGTGGCTCTTTGCATCAGAAGGGGCTGTGGGAGGCTGTGGGGCAAATTTCAGACCTTGGCAATGAAAAGGATGCAGACTGTAGTAAGAAAACGCAAGCACAGCACAAAACAGAGGGGAAAGAAACTCCTACTGTGAACATCAGACTCTTTCCAGCAAAGGACACAGGAGGCCAGTGACTCACAACACCTCCATTTCTGATGCAATCTTTTTAAAGAACGATGGAAGTTGTAGACCTTAGGACCCAGCAGGACACACAGAAGGTGAGCACAGCACCAGAGAAACTGAGTAGAAACAAAGAAGTTTATATACAACAATTTTAACTGTATTGTTAAGGTATTCTTTCTGTATTGATAGGGTAATTTGTACCATTAGACTGTTAAAACATTAATGGGGCTAACAGTACATTCTTACTTCCTTCTTTAAGGCATGATCCCTTCAGCCCACAGCAGGATTTGAATGTAAGAGGAATCCAGCCTCGGGTTAGGGCTAGTTCTAAGGGCTAGGGCTCAGGTTTGAAAAAAAACAGAAAGCTTACAGGGGGTGGTGAGACTGATGGTAGGAAAAGGACTCCAAGGAAGTGCAGGGCAGGTGTCCAGGGGATTCCCAGGGAGAACATTATACAAGGAGCCTTAAGCATGCTACGAGGCTTCAGCCTACGCCTAGGGTTAGCCTTTGACAAAGTTCAGAAAATGTGGTTGAAGAGAGTGAGCTTCTTGATTCAACAGGGAAGAAAATGTCTAGAAAAGCAGAAAAGACCTACCACAGGTAAATTCCAAGACAGTATCTGCTATATTACTTTTTTTTTGGTGCATTTAAACCTGAGCTCTGGCTAGGTTATCATTAAGGTTTGTTTCAATACAATTCTGACAGGGATGGTGGGATTGACAGTAAGAACTGGAACTTCATGGGAGTGGAGGGCAGGCCTTAAGAGGTTCCTCAGGGACAACATTAAGCTAGGGGATCCTGAACATACCTAAACGAGGGCATAAAAGAGAAACTTCTTGCATGAATGAATAGTTGTTTAAAAGATAAAAAAGAGAACATCAGAGTAAATGGTCAGTTTAATAGTGGAGAAGGTCACAAGTGGAGATTCACAGTGGTCTGCCTGAGATACGTTCTTCAGCATATTCATAAATTACTTTGAAATGGGAGCCAATAATGAGCTGACAATGTGTGCTGCTGATAGCATAAAATTAATGGTTAGATGGACAAAGGTTTGTTGTGAAGAACTGCTGAAGTCCCAGAGACTGGTAAAGTCCCTAAACATACAATACAAACTATGTCTCATCTTTGAAGGGAGTGAAAGAGACTATGCCAGGAAGGATACCCACTGGTCCAAGATTATGTAGAGGGAGATTTCAACTCTGTCACTTCAATATTTGGCCCCACAGTTATAACTATATCTACTATGATTCAGGAGCCTTTGGGCTTGCATAGTCCAAGAGATCAATTGTCTTGATGGACAATCACCAGGGGCCATAAAACCTCAAGAAGCAATGGTAGGACACCTCAGCCCATGGTAAAAGCATTAAGTCATGTGAAAGACGACACGAAGCTGTGTGGGGCAGTCGACATGCTGGAGGGACGGGATGCCATCCAGAGGGACCTAGACAGGCTTGAGAGGTGGGCCTGTACAAACCTTATGAAGTTCAAAAAGGCCAAGTGCAAGGTCCTGCACATGGGTCAGGGCAATCCCATACACAAATACAGGCTGGGCGGAGAATGGATTGAGAGCTGCCCTGAGGAGAAGAACTTGGGGGTGTTGGTTGAGAGAATGTCTCTGACTCTGGAGACATTCAAAACCCGCCTGGACACCATCCTGTGCAACCTGCTCTAGGTGAACCTGCTCTGGCAGGGGGGTTGGACTAGATGATCTCCAGAGGTCCCTTCCAACCCCGACCATTCTGTGATTCTGTGATGAGAAGCTCAACACAAGCCAGCAATGTGTGCTTGCAGCCCAGAAAGCCAACCGGATCCTGGGCTGCATAAAAAGAAGCATGGCCAGCAGGTCAAGGGAGGTGATTCTGCCCTTCTACTCTGCTCTGGTGAAACCCCACCTGGAAAATTGCGTTCAGCTCTGGGGCCCCCATCACAAGAAGGACATGGACCTGTTGGATCGGGTCCAGAGGAGGCCACAAAGATGATCAGAGGGCTGGAGCACCTCTGCTGTGAGGACAGGCTGAGAGAGTTGGGGTTGTTCAGCCTGGAGAAGAGAAGGCCCTGGGGAGACCTTATAGTCCCTTCTAGTACCTAAAGGGGCCTACAGGAAAGCTGGGGAGGGACTCTTGATCAGGGAGTGGAGCGATAGGACGAGGGGTAATGGTTTTAAACTGAAAGAGGGGAGATTTAGATGAGATATCAGGAAGAAATTCTTGACTGTGAGGGTGGTGAGACACAGGCCCAGGTTGCCCAGAGAAGCTGTGGCTGCCCCATCCCTGGAGGTGTTCAAGGCCAGGTTGGATGAGGCTTTGAGCAACCTGGTCTAGTGGGCGGTGTCCCTGCCCATGGCAGGGGGGTTGGAACTAGATGATCTTTAAGGTCCCTTCCAACCCAAACCATTCTATGATTCTATGAATGGCTAGAGAACCAGTCCTCTTAGCTAGAGCCTGAGGCTGACTACCAATTTGTGAAGCTGGCTGTAATGATCAAGTTTATGGAACCATGCTTTGCATATGGAACATGACTATGTTCTCTCTGTATGGAGAGTCACAAACTCAGGCTTTGTTCTTCTGATTCCTTGCAGCCAAAAGAGAAGATATTCACATTTTTTCTTTGTGGTCATTACTTAAAATCCATATCAATTAATAAAGCACATTAATAAATCAAAATTAAGTACGAAGTATGTAAGGAAAAAAAACCAGTGTTGTTAACAAAAGTCTATATTGCCCTTAACATGCCCACAAAATTTTCAGTGAGGTCAAACGAACAGCATATGGCAAAAGTCTCAAATCAGACTGCTTTTCACCATGAATCCCTGTTGACTTCATAGGGGTTTCAGTGGCAAAGAATTTTAAAGGAATTCCAGTTCTCTATATATGAGCCTAATAGGTTGGAACAGTAATTCTTCTTTCATCAAGTTTAATGGGTACTTTTTAGATTTAATGTGTTTGTGACATTTTTGCAGACTCATATTTCCTTTGTTGTCTTCACATTGCTACAGAGTCGCACCCCGGGGTACTTTATGAAACTGTAACTGATGTAAAAACTTGATTAACAGATTTTTGTGTGTAAAATATATGTTTCATGACATTTTAAAGCCTTGATGGAATCTACTTTGTTCTCTTTTAGGCTGTAGTTCCTTTCTGTTATGTGAAAATGTATTTTTGCATTGGGTACAGTACCAAATACATTGCTTTATGTACTGTCAGTAAAATGTTAAATATTGCTTATGGCACTACGACAGGTATCTAAAAATACAAAAGGAACATTTCCATTTTGGTAAACTGCCCAGACCTTCCATGCAAATTGAATTTTTAATATTTCAGTGTGAAGATACCAAAATGGAAATCATGCATAACAAACTAGCTTAATTTCTTTGAGGAAATGACAATAAAAGCAGACAAAAGTAAAGAAGTATACATTATTCACTTGGATCCCAAGGAAGCTTTTAATCTAGTACCAAATACGCTATTAATGAATAGGGTAAGGAAGTAAGGAAGTAATACTCAACTGGATAACAAACTGGCTTGCTTACAAAGACAAGGAATGACCGTCAATGTAAAAGGAGGATGACAAATGCAGTGCCACAGAGCTTAGCATTAGATCCTCATCTTCGTCATACTGATGAACTGGAAAACTGACAAGAGCTTCAAGGTGTTCAATTTGATGTGTCAGGAATACAGGTAACAGCTGGTCATGAACAGAAAGGAGGAAAATATAGTTCAAATGGACTGGGAAAAAAAAGTGGGTACGTATATGCCATAGAAGTGAAAATTTAAAGTGTATAAAAGTAAGCATAAGGAAGTTAAAAAAATAACAGATTATGCCCTACATTATGGGCTGTACTGAGCATGTCAATGACCTGGCAGTGTTCAATACAAAGTTTAAAACATCAGGTAATTAGATAAATGATTATATTAAATTATGTTCAAACCATTTGGTAAGAATGTAAAATACCGCATAAATACAATTAGCGATTCAATATCTGGCAGCAGCTAGAAAGGACAGTAATTATATGCAGAAGATGGAGAATGCTAAATCCAGACTCATAGTTCAAAGGAGTGTGAAAAGAATTGAAAACTAGAATATTAGTTTGAATCTGTCCCAGAACGACAAAGATTAACAGTTCTTTCCATCAGTTTACTTGTTTGGCTGTCTTTGTGCAGTGAACTGGTAATTATGCCAGCAGACACATTAGTGAATGACAGAATTACAAAATGAATTTTTGTCTTATCTTCCAGTTATTCTCAGAAAAGCAGAAGGAGGTATACAGGCAGCGGACAGTACTTGTTGGAAGACTGCTGTGATACTTCTGGGAATAAAGAGGGATTTAGAACACTACTTCAAAAGTGCATCTATTAGGCACTAAGTGATGTTCTTCATGGCTATACTCTCTAACTAGTGCAGTATATGCTAAATTCATTGCTGCTGTATATATCCTTGCACTCTGAGCGTTGCAGTGTGAGTTCCCCCGCCCCCCAAAGGTGCACACTCAAGAGCAGCAAGTGGAAGCAGTGCTGTTGCTCCCAAATCCTCCATTTCCATAAGTCACATGGAGGTCTAGTCTCCCACCTGCCTTTTCAGTTTCCAAATGCAGCCTTTAGGAGAACCAGTTAAGACAAGATTAAGACAACAACAAGTGCAAGCTACACTTCACCGCATCTGACCATACTCATAAGCATCAAGATGGCTTATTCTTTTGACAACAGCAGCTCACGAATAAACATTTGGCTGAAGCTGAAGCAAAGAGATAAGTGATGCTACTTGAAGAGCTCATAGAGGCACTAAGTCTACTCTGACTGAAAATACAAAACCATAAGTGGCCAACTCAGTCCATAAATAGGGTCTGTTTGTGGATTCCTACATCTTTGCAGCTGGGACTAATGCTTGCTCTCAGGCAGTTGTCTTTGTTGAACATGATGATCTTCCTTTTTATTCATACTTCAGTTACCTAGATTACAGCAAAGCAGTATGAAGCCTGCAGCTCTCCAGAAGCTCTAACCTGTCGCTTGTCTTCTGAGAATCAGAGTTCATTCTGGACACATAAAACTCATTCTCCACTCTCCATATTGCTTTTTCATAGATTTGAAGTCTGAAGATGTGAGATCTCAGTATTCTGCAGCCTTGAGCCAAGATAACTGAAAGCTAGATGATGAAGAATGTGAGGTTATGGCTTGACAGAGTTGCTTCTTTGTCAGCCTCTACCAGGATAACACCTACCTGCATGACAGACAAAATTCTGGAGGGACTGAGGGTAGGGGGAAGAAGAACATATTGAATCAATTCTGGCAGAAAGAAAATGCTGTCACACAGGGTCACTACCTTCTGTTTCATGTGCAAGACGAGCTAAACCATAAAACACACCCCTCCGCAACAAAGCAAAGCCAAAAGATGCCTATATATTTCCCTAGTATTCTTAGGGCAGAGACCAAACGGGGATAGTCATCACACCTCATTATTGGAAGGAATTCAAATAGTAAGATAGTAAGTGCAGCATAAGAAAATTAATAGGATAGGATAGGATAGGAATAGAATACAATAGAATAGAATAGAGTAGAGTAGAATAGAATAGAACAGAACAGAACAGAACAGAACAGAACAGAACAGAATAGGTCTTTTTTTCACAGTGAGTTCTTACCTTCACTACCTAGAGCAATCCAGCTGCTTTCCTACTGATGTCAGATGGCTATGGAGAAACTAGGACTGAAAGCAGTGATTGTGGGGGATCCTTTCTCAGAGGTTTTTGTGCTGGGGATCAAGGTACTGAGAAGAAAATAAACCTTCTACTTGCCCCACCTGAATCCTTCTCACAGCAAGGGGATGAACTAATCCCTGCTGGCCTGTTCTGTGTTGGTCTTTGTAGATCCTTCGTGTTATTAAATCTTTCTAAGTCAGTACGGATAGTGTTCATGGTTTTCTTTTGTGATTCTCTTGAATTACCCTATGGCTGTTCTTGCTTAATTCTTAACATATCTCAGATATTTTCATCATCTTACTGGGTGATAGTAATATAAAGGTGCTGTCAAACTCTCTGATGAATCTTAGATCTATACTTCATAAGAATTTTCATAAAGAATTTTTCCTCAAAGACACTCAGATATCCACCGTCGGTAGATTTCCAGATTTTGTATCCACACATTAAGATGCAAATGATCCCTACCCTCCCTCCTTAAAGCAATCTCCTAATGCTTCTTTTCATAATATTGTCAGTTTCTAACTTTTGAATGCTCAGTTTTGCAATACTAATGACCATTTTTGGTAGAATATGCAAAATAGAGCAATCTGCTGTTAGCATGACTGGCATCAGTGGTATTATTCCTACTCTTTGTGAGCACAATGATGAATAGAAATAGGCCAAATGCATTCGAGAATAGTTTCTTGGGATCCTGTTCTGGACAATTTTACATTTAATTGTTTCTTTTACAAAGCTTTCAAGACATCCAGAAATTTTTTATAAGTCTTTCTAATAGGTTGGAAGAAATACAATAACGTTTTTAATAGTCATGTAGTGAATGAAGCTATGAAAATGAAATGAGGGTAGAAGCAGAAATGGAAGCAATCTTACGACTGTACTGTAAAAAAAGGACTTACTGTGAGTTCCTTGCTTTATGTTATTATATGGACAAGAATTAATATATCAAATGTACTTATTGGTAGCTCATTTATAACGAAATGGTCATCACCTATGGTCTATATGGTGGTCTTGAAAATGGTATTTTTTATTCTCTACTTTTATGAACAATCTGTTTCATCCCTTCAAATCATAATTGACAAAAATGATGTTTCATCCATGATATTTGCAATAAAAATAATATGGCTTCAGGCATCAACTAACAATATTTTCTGAGCACAGGGGAATCATTAATCTTGAGAGACAATCAACTGCTAAATCAATTACAAAAATATAGGTGCTTTCAGTTAGTTTTAATTGTTCATTATCACAAGAAACTCAAACACTTGGTACAGCTGCCTAAGGCACCAGCTAAGCAAACTTATGATGGAGTTCCAATAGTTTGCATGAAAGTGAAGCTAAAATATTGGAGTAAATCTCACCTGGGAACAAATTAATAGAGCACGTGTTGCCATACCCATGATAGCTACACCCAACCCCTATTAGCCTCTTCCATGTCTTAATTCCACTGACATTTGAAGCATTGAAATGTAATGGTAGGTCCTATTCATAGCATTTACAGTAATGATTTTCCATAGAGCTGCCTGACTTTATTCTTGTGGTCCACCTCCCTGCCCTAGAGAAAAAAAAACCAAGCCAAACAACAACAAACACCAAAACCCAAAACTATCCAGAAATGCAAAGGAAGAAAGAATTAGCTGATGCAGATGGGACATTACCAAGTCCCTGTGAAGTCCATGGGCTGCACCTCAGCCTGCTGTACAAGAAATCCTAGTTGCAAACATTAGTGAATGAATTTTTCCAAGTATTACTGCAAATCACAATATTCCCTCTAGGTTATCACTGACAGAATTTTAAAATATTTACATTATTTATCAGCTCCTGCATCTCCTCATCTAAATGTAAGCTGTAATCAATAAATCATCAATACCTCACTTTTTTATTCTGTGGGATCTAAATTATGCATCTTTCCATTGTTTATATATATGTGTGTGCGTGTGTGCATCTATGTAATGCCTAGCGTTTCCAAATTCATCAGAAATAAACTTATTTCTAATCAATGAATGTGCACCCATCATTTGGGAGCTGTGACTACTTCTGTATACCAAGTAATGAGTTTAAATAGCATAGGATAAAATGGCAGAAGTTGTTTACGCATTCCAACCCTGCCAACTTATAACTTTGACGGTAAACAGAACTAGGTTCAATGCTTAGGCAGTGATTTTATTGTGCATTGTGCGCTTGCCACTCTCTCCATGTGTCCTGAGAATTGTGAATGCTCAAGATCTCAAACTCTATTTTAATGTAGACAGGGAATAAAATGGAATAGAGTAGAGTAGAGTAGAGGAGTAGAGTAGAGTAGGTATAAGTTAAATCTCTCCCAATTTCTGCACTGGTTTTAAAAGGACAGAATTGTGGGATGCATTACTACCACAAAGTATCTTCCCCTTCCTGATTTTGCAAGCTTTGAAGTGATTAATAAGGAATGGTAAAACTTAATAAAAACAGAGTCTTCGTTTTTCAGTAAAATGCTTCCTTCAGGAAAGGTGAGATGGTCAGTAAAGCAACAGCAAATGCTGAAGACACAGCTTGGCATGCTTACCATAGTGGAAGTCATGTGGGGCTTGTAGCAGGCCTTATGCTGGCTTTTTGAGTACAGCTATACTTCGCCTACAGACTTGAATGGAACTTCAGTTTACTTAGGAATTTAATTAACTTTATTTCAAGCCACAGGGAAAAAAAAACCTTTAAAACTTCTTACTATTACCCCCAAACTTATTTTAAAGGTGTCTTTTGATAAAAAAAACCTAACCCATTAATCTGAATGACAATTATTACTGTTCTCAAAACTAAACCACTTAAAGAGTCTGTGAGTTCTTATGGAAAAGTTTAAAACTATTATACTTCAAATTAAATTTGAAGGTATTGCATATTGAGTTGCCTTTTTTTTCCTCCCATCGTTTTTAATTACTAGTACATTTGCATGAAAATAGGATCTTTATTTCTTGAAAGCTCATCTGCTCCTGCTGCTTATTCTTCATTGAAGATGTCACATGCAAAGGGTTAGATCTTCAGGTGAGGTAGAAGCAAGAGCAGATGTGCTTAGAAGAAAGAAAGTTTTTTATGCAAATATTATTTTTAATAAAACAGAAAAGAAAAAAAAATTGAAAATACACGCTCTGAAAGCAAAATTCCAATATCTCTTCCAGGAGATACATATGTCCCTCCAACCAAAAGTAATTTTGAACTTTAAAACTGAATATAGAATATGAAAATACAGTGTGAAACCCTAAAGATTCATTAGATCACTGTTTACTAAAAAAAGCCCCCTAATTTGATACTCATACCCTTACTGTACCATAATTAAAACACAAGGCCCGGGCAGTCAGGTTCATTTAACCCTTCAAAATAAGACTTCTCCTGTCCAAAAGTTTGTAATTTTTGATGGCCCTTTCTGAAACAAATGGCTGATTTCTATCTGAAGAGAGGCATTCGTATTGTAAAAATTAACCAGTAAAATGCTTATGCTTTAGTATGAAGAAACCATGAGGAACCGAGTGAACACAAACTATGAACTACCTATTGGCTCCTGCATGTGCAGATCCAGTTGAAACACAGCGGTGCATTACTTTGAGGGAGTTTGCATCACCATGTGTCTGTGCTTTCAAAGAGAACTTAACGCCATGTTTAATATACAGCCCCTGCTTCTATTTCTCGATAATGTAGCTTGATTCCAGCTACCAACAAAACTGAGTACATGAAAATAGTAATGAGAGCCTGGGCTGTATTAGAAGTATGAGAAAAGCCATTGTGATGGTTTCAGCTGGGACTCAACGCACTAAAATAAAACTGTTCTGCTTTAAAAGAGCTATTGTGCTCTACCAAATGTTACTGAAGATTAACTGGTCTTCAGATAGCTCTGCCCAGTTAGGTAATAAATGTGATGGTTATGTTTGACAGTCATTGCAACTGCCTGCAGGCTATCTGGGAAGCATCCTGAAGTTCATCATACTCTGGGCACCAGACTGGTGATGACAGTAAATGAGCTGTTATTTATCAGGTATTCCAAAACTGTATGCAAAAATTTGGCCGTGTAAATAATGTTTTGGAATGACAAAATGGCACTAACGATTTCCCTAGTCAGATCACCAGCCCACACAGGGTAAACTAGAGGCAGTGCTGTCTCTCTGCTGAAAGGGGGCACCACAAGGGAAGGGAAGGGAAGGGAAGGGAAGGGAAGGGAAGGGAAGGGAAGGGAAGGGAAGGGAAGGGAAGGGAAGGGATTCATAACATGAGGCCTACTAAGAAAAATACAGCTCCGTCAAAGCTCCAGAAGTGGTATTTGACTTCATTTCTTCTGGTACAGAAAATGCCAGCGAGGCAGAGGCAAGGCCCAGCGAGTATTTTACCTGCAGCCAGGAAAAATTGACAGTGCACTCAGATACTCAGATTCAAATCTGCAATACAAATGAATTGCTACTAATAAAAACAAAGCACAGAGTCCCTTTTACATTGTTTTATCCTGTTTAAAAGACAAACATTTGCACACTGCAAGCCTCAAATGGATAAAAGCTACCATGAGAACTTATAAGCCATCTGCTAGCTTCCTAATGAAGCCAGTAACTATTATTGTTTACAGTTGAACACCGGGGGTCATGTGTATTTGCTGTAATGAAAGAATCAATGCATCACTGCAGATGCTAAAAGAGAACTTTTTTTTTCCAGACGGCTAATTATAAATACAATAAAATAGCAAATTAAAAAAAAATCTGTTCATCTCTATAGAGAAATAGTGTTTGGCACACCAAATACAAAATGCAGCACTGTTCTGTTTGCTAGTAGTCTCCATTTGACAGACTCGGCTCATGGAAACAGAATCACAAAAAGTTACTCTTCGATACTTAACAAATAGCTGATCACCAAGGAACGTGTAAGTCCCTAATTCTCTAATCCTTACAAACCTCCTACATTATTTAATTGTATTGTTTATCTGAATGTAATGATGAAGTGTGCATTAGCAGGTGTCTCTCTGTTGCTATTTCAGTCTGTTTCTCTTGCTCTTGACGTATGAAAACTTGGCTCAGTTGAGCTATTAAAAACGACCTGAAGTTTCTTGGATTTTTTAAATGTTGGTTGAAGAGAAACTGATACATAGCAGTGATACAATGGATTTCTGGTTTACCATTTCATCATTCAAACAAAAATACACTTACAAAAATACACAAAAAACTTACACAGTAATATTAATCCCCAACATTTAGCAAAACCAAAGCATAATAAATAATTGGGCCTTTGTACCTGATGGAACTCTTAAATTCACTGAAAACATGCCATTCACGTTGAAATGTTGCTAATGGCCTTTATTTGCTGTAAAAAAGAAGTATTTTAATTTCAGGAAATTTCCTAAAGCCTGTGAGTAAAGAGAGCTTACTTGCATTGCTGAGTCGAAACACTGCAAATGACTCCTCATTGTCCTCTGATAGCATCTGGGCCATGGTGCAGCCTTCTTGCAGCTCATACCCTCCTCATTCCACCTGCGGCATACACAGAGGTACATATTTACCACATGGCTAAAATGCAGTACAACGTTGTAGCTAGGTGGGTTGCAGTAGACAGGAAAGCTGTGTTATTGTACGCAACAAACCAGTAAACCGATAGGAAAGAAAGGGAACAAACAATATTCTTCTTTTACAATAATAAATACTTGCAGTAGGTTGTACTCAAGGCAGAAATAAGGCAAGCTGTCAGCAGGAGAATACTGCTTCTTTTTTCAATTTTGCCTTTATTGTTGTGATGGCCAGGGAGAGCTAACACCAGGTAGACCAGACCCACTGCAACCCTTTGCTGCGGCCCCTTCCTTGCCCGATAGCCGCATGCCCATGGCCAGCATGCCCCGGCAAACCTGTCGTGTGAAGCACCACATGTGTTCTTGAGGTATGCACGTACCACGTGCAAGTGGCCTGAGACACTGGGTAAGGAGAAGACGGAGGGATCTGCTTAGCATCCAAAGCTTTGCTTTGCTTTGGCAGACCTGGCTGGAACCCTCCAGAGAAAATCGGCGGAAGAGCCGAGTGACTGCAGTACAGAAGACGATGAGGAGAATAATTTAGTTTCAGTTCCTACTCTGACAATGTTTCCACCTTTGTGGAATTAAGTGAACAACTTAATTTATATGTCTTAAATCTCTGTTTCATAAAATGTCTGTGAGAATACTTTCTTCCCTAAACCATAGGCAAACTTGTATGAATATACTTGCTTCCCCAAATTACAGGGGAGTTGCAAGAATTAATTAGTTAATGTTTGCAAAGTGCTTTGAAGGCAGAAAGCACTCTATAAATGCTAATTATTAAATCAAAGGTTTATCTGACTTTATTACTAAACCACTAATAAAATAAGTTACATAGCTGTTGCAGGTTGGAAACGGCACTTTTACTGTCTAAAAGATATAAAGGTTTTAATTAGCAAATGTTTTGAAAATGCTTTGCTGCGGAAAAAAATGCTAACTGTTAATAAAGGTTTTCCCTAATGAAAACGGCTACAAAATATGAACTCCTGGATGCTACTGTAACTTCTGCATATATTATCTAAAGTTTTGTCCCATGACAACAATATTTTTATTTGAGGCACAATTTTTGTAATATTGATGAAAAAAATTGTGGTTATGTTTGTCAAATAAATGTTCAGATGCAGCAAGAGATTAAAGGTATCATTCTTAGCAGAGAATAGCAAAACCTAATGTATCGTCAAATTATACGTATATACACATACCATTATTTTTGCTATTTAACTTAAAGTTGTATTTTGCTAAGGTTCCCGGCTTCTGCTAATTTACAAGGTTCAGCTCTTCCAAATGCTCTACTGTACCTGCACATATGTGACCTGTTCTCTACATGCTATCTTACAATCTAAGCATGCAAACAGATTTGAATCTTTTACGCACCGGCAGTTAGAAAGCCTGAATTCCAAAAGTGCCTCAAGCCTTCTGAAACACTGTCGATCTTTAGGTTCGCATAGTTTCATCCTGCCAGGAGAAACCTTTTGTTCACCTGTTTGTGACACTTGTTTCCCCTCTGGATTTAATAATATAAACCTGGCTATAATAATACGAAGGTTTTGATTTATAATTATATAATAATTAATGTATTAACATAATTGGTTCTGATTCATCCCCTTCCTACATACATTTTAGACATAAATTTGCTTTTAAAGCCTTCCAGGGTCATATTATTATTATTATTATTTCAAAATTATCAGATGGTAATCAGTATTTCTCAAGTGCCCAGGCTAATGGTTTGAAAAAGAAGTTTGAAAATAGATCTTGATATGCTTAATACCCATTGTAATGCCTGCCTGTGGCTGTAGAAAACATGAAACCTTGAGCAATAAGAAAGGTCCTATTAATCTGCTTTGCTGAGAGGGGAGAGGCACGCCAGCATCCTCCCTACTTAAAACTCTGCTGATGGCAGGAGGATGGGGAGGCAATCAGCCAGGCCCGCGCAGTGAAGCAATGCAGCCTGGCTGCCAAGGCAGAAGGTTTCCACGGTCCAGGAGACAAAATACCCCTCGCTGTCCCTAGTGCTCCCAGCAGGAAGGAGAGTTCCAGGTGTTGCTCCTACAGAAACCAAAGGGGTCTGCTGCTTTTGGATGTCACAGACCAGTGGCTCCAAAAGGTCCTTCTCAAACACCCCCGGGGGAGGCAGTAGTATCTGTTCATTAATTGGAGCCATAAATCGCAATTTCATATGGCAGGAAAACGTCCAGGAGATGACATACTACAGCAAGGGGTTATGTGCATTTCTGTGCTCTTCCTATTGCTCTTCCAGGCAGATGGGGAGAGCCAGAGCAGCAGCAGGAGTGATAAACCTTTATCACTGCATCGATTTGTCCAGCTGTCCCTGAAGGAAAGATGACTGAGATTTTTTGGAAAGGGGGCAGGGTTCAGGGCTGCGAACAGGAAGGGCCATCTAGGAATAGATGGGAAATGAAAAGTGTTCAGGAAACTTGTTAAAATGTCAAAGGGGTCCTTAGCAGAAGAAACTCAAGATTACTGAATTTCTCTAAGCCCAGGTTTTTGTGAGTGTGTTTTCTTGGGTTGCAAATTTACCTTATAAAACCATAATTATTACACCTTTACAAAACAATTCCAGACTAACTAATAAACAGATAGTCCAAATTACTTTGTAGTTTGAAATTACACATTGTGAAATAAAGTACCAATGACATAAAGCAAGAGCAGTAGTGCTGAAGTGACATCCTGAATGATATTTTTATTGTTATTATTGTAACTATTAGTCCTTGTTTTTTTAAAAATTATAGGAAATTATGTGGACTTTCTGGAGAAAGTTTATGGATTTTAAGATTAATGGATGGTATTAAGATTATATTAAAAATTGTAACAAAAGAAAAATAATCCCTTTTTTATTTTTAATGCTACATTAATTAAATCAAAATGGACTCCGGTAAAATAGAGATATACATAAAACCTTGTTTGGGAAACCTTAAAATGTATGTCAACTTCCATAGAATAATTTTTGATGGCATCAGAGCTCCAAAAGACAGGTCTACCTGTCCTGTATTTTGACTTTGTGTCACGTTCTGATATCATCAGCGGTATCGGTCCATTCACAGATGCTAACAACAGAATTAGAAATACTGCAGAAAAAAAGCAGACATGCTCAAGAAATACTTCTGTCTTGTAGCTGGGGAAAAGGCACATTAAGTATTAATAAATGATGCTGATAAAATACTTCCTGCTCTAACAGTAAATTGTCAAAAACCAGGTGTGATGGCACTGGGACAGGCATTAGAGCTTTGGAATATGATGGCAAGAAGGAAACAATATGGGTTTCAATAGGAAAAACATAAAACTATGTACCTGGGAAACAAGTATGCAGGTTATCTTTAGAGGACAGTGGCCTTAGTTCTGGGAATCCCTGTCCCAGAAGAAGAGCTTAGGTCACAGTCGCAATCCTTGGCCACAAGTCCCAGTGAGGTGCTGTGGCAGAAAGAGTTAATCCAATCTATGGCCAAAAAACTGTGGAAACTATAGTAGAAGTGGATAGATGCCACATATCCCTATATTTGGCATTAGTGTGACTACTGCTGGGGAGTTAGTTCTAGTTCTGATATTTCAAACTGAAGAAAGATCTTTAATTGGAGTGGAGTCAGAGAAGAGAAATGGAAATTATTAAGGGACTGGAAAGTGAGCTTTATAGTGAAAACCTACCCAAGAGGAGATTAAGAAGTGATTTCATAATCTTATGTACATTTGCAAAATAGAAATAGTAATTTCCACTTGTGCAAGACGAGATTTAAACACATCTGATAAAATACAAGAGTGAAGAATTCTGACATGGGAATCTTTACCTCTTTTCTACAGCTATGCTTAATTCTGCCATGTATAGAGCACTAAAATTAAAATCCAATATTTGGAGAGGATGCAAAAATCACCTGCTTGACTTGCTTCAAATGAAAATTCAACAGTTACTAACATTCTGCTCTTTGGGTTTCCTGCAATGATTTGAAGGCAACACTAAAAATGTTTTTTTTCTGTTTGGTTTGGTATTCCATTATCCTTGCTTACTTTAGCAATGTAGTTTTCTTCCTACCTGCTATGTCTTTGCTTTCAAGAAAGTCTGCTGCTATGACTTGTCCCAGAACAATTTGCTTATGCAGGTACACAGATTAAAAATATGAATAAGCCTAGCTACACATTGAGACAATCTCACATCTCAGAAATCACGTATAATGATCCACGTAGATTCTATCCCAGTGTTGGTCAGGAAAAGCCAGGCTTTGCAGAGGTTAAGAAGCCTTGTCATACCCTGGAATTGACACTGCCCTGCACCCAGCGAGATGGCATTCGGAATAGGGGATCATGTAGAGGATTTAAATCATTGGACTAACAGGACTTCACTTGGTGCTGCAAAAGTTATCAACTGTCAGGTAAAGCAGCAGAGAAAAACATAAAGTTTTGACATGCTTATTACAGGCTGTCTTTCATCCATCATTGTTTGGCTTTGGGGTTTTTTGCTATTTCTTAGTTTTCTGCAGGTCCTTCAGTTCAGTATTTGACATTGTTTCAAAAGATATGACATGACAAGACATCATAATTATTCTGTCATGATGATTTGGTATATTTGAACATATGAATCCTCTGTAAATAAAGTGAAGGGATATGAAAGAGAATTTTAGCTCTGCAGTCTGGTTTAAGGCCTTTGATTTTACTTTGATTTGGAAATGTCATGGTTCACTGCAAGCTCACCAGAGTGAGTTTAATGGATTAGAATATGTTATTAAAATGAGATTGCTGAAGAAGTGTATTCCACAGATGTGGAATACTGAGAAGGGAGATTAAACAAAATGAATGGCGAAAGGCCTCCACTGCGTTAAAAGGCAGTGTACACTACTTCTTCTTTCTTGCTTTACAGGATAAAGGGCAGGAGTAGCACTACAGGTTCAGCAGACAAGTCTTCTCTGTTTTTAGCTTTTCTTCATTGATGTTGATACATCAAAAAAGATCTCTTAAAGATAAATACAGAAAAGCATTAATTTTTGATGTGGCATTACGGCCACAAAATGCGCATATATGTACTTTTAAGAAATTTTTTATGTTCTTTTTGAGATTTATTTTCTGAAACATGATTTCCTTCAAGGATTTACTTGATTCAAGAAAGCCTCTTTTCATAAAAAACTCCTTACCTTCTGCTCCCCTGCTTCAGTGTATTTCTTTGCCTCCTCTTACCAAACAAAACAAAAGCTTGTGTTAGCTTGCTCGTGATCTATGAAAACTATGTAAAACTTTAAAAATATGTATTCAAATGGTCAGATCTTTGCTTTCTCTTAACAGCACCTCAGCACCTGTGATTAGTGATGTTACGTGTAACTTGAGAATGGCTCTTTCCCTGCAACTAGTGTAGAAGGCACACCGATTCCAGGGGTGTCAACAGCGCTCAACCTCCAGTTGCTTCTTCTTCTTCCAGCTCTCACGGGATGGAGCTGCTGGTGTGGCTACTGGCACTGTTTTGAGGCCACCCAAGGACATGCCGCATATTCACCTCCACTCAGAGCCCTTCCCAAGCAAAATCCAGGGGCGAGCACTGCCTGTTTTGGCTTTGACCCTATTTTTCTGTCTCATAAGTGCGGGGTGGTTTGAGTGGCAACCCAGCCACCGACTCTAGCAGCAGATGTCACTGTCCTCTGCCAGCTGTTCACAGCAACAGGTATGGAGGTGACTACAGCCACCAACAAGACTGTTCCAGGGAGCGGGGACGTGGAATGCTCCGGAGAAGGGAGGAGCATGGTTGATATAGGTACAACAGCACACAGTGGGGAGCACGGCATGAAGACACACCAGCTGCGTGGAGTAAGCCAGGTCCGCTAGTCTCAGCTCCACTGCGGCCCCAGACCTGGCAGATCAGAGCTGGTGGCTGCAGAGCAACAGGAAGGTCAGAGGGAAAAGGTGTAAGAAGACAGGAGGTGGGAAGGTGAAGGCAAGGAAAAGAGCAGGAGCCAGCACCTGCCACAGAAAAAGGTGACACTACTTTTCCTGCCCCCACCCCCATCAGCGAATATCAAAAATTACCGTGAATCTTAAGTATGTGGGGTGAAACTGGCCGGAAGCTGTAGAACAACCAACCCTTGGTCTGCTGTGTTTTGAAGATACACTCCACTTTATTTCCTCGGGTTGAAAGGCCTAATTCTGCAACCTGAAAAAAAGCCCAAACTAATTGTTTCTGAGTTCCTGGAGTGGGAAGCAGGCTGCCGCATAAGTGTGTCGTACTTCTTTCACGTTTGTTATGTTCTGGAAAAAGGGTGTCAATGGTTAAGTCATCAGAGAGGTTCTGAGCTAGTGTTTGAAAACACCATTTTACTTCTTTATACAAAAGAACCCTTTGATTTGTTTCTTTTGCTGAAGGTGGCATGTTGAGTTGCACAAACATGTACTAATGCTTCCATAGAAAAACCAAGGTCCTTTGTGAGTGATGACGTCCACGATACCGGTGAAGGCTGCAGAGACCGCAGTCCTGAGGAGGTTTATCTCCTGTTCTGACTGTCGAGTGAAACAAGGGAAAGCAGCACTGATTCTAAACACCCGGCTGCTCGCTTGCGGGGGCACCTCTGGCCTAGAGTTCAAGAAGCCAGTTTGCAGCGTAGTAGTTTCTTTATTTTGGTATGTTTGAATTATGTGGCACCTTTTTGTGCTCTTAAAAGATGTGAAGAAAAGGGCAAACAGTAATCTCATGAAGTTCAGCAAAGAGAAGTGCAATGTCCCGCACCTGGGGGGGAATAACCACTCACCAGTCCACGCTCCAGGCCAACTGGCTGGGAAGCAGCTTTGCAGAAAAGACCTGGGGGTCCTGGTGGACAAAAAGCTAACTGTGAGCCAGCAAAGTGCCCCTGCAGCAAAGGCAGCCAGCAGCACCCTGGATTAGTAGTGTTGCCAAGGTGATCCTTGGTGATCGAGGGAGGTGATCCTTGCCCTCTGCTCAGCACTGGCGAGGCCACACCTGGCATGCTGGGTCCAGTTCTGGGCTTCCCTGTACAAGAGACATGGACATGACATACTGGAGAGAGTCCAACAAAGGGCCAGAAGGATGATGAAGGGACTGGACCACCTCATGGATGAGGAAGGGCTGAGAGCTGAGACTGTTCAGCCTGGTGAGAAGGCTCCAGGGGGATCTCATCAATGTATATAAATACCTGAAGGCAGAGTGCAAAGACGATGGAGCCAGGCTTTCTTCAGTGGTGCCCAGTGACAGGACCAGATGCAGTAGGCACAAAATGAAACAAGGAGGTTCCCTCTGAACATCAGGAAACACTTTTCTCCTGTGAGGATGACCAAGCACTGGAGCAGGTTGCCCTAAGAGGTTGCGGACTCTCCATCCATGAAGATATTAAAAAAACATCTGAACATGGTCCTGGGCAATCATCTCTAGGCAGCCCTGCTTAGCCAGGGGGACTGAACAAGATGATCTCCAGAGGTCTGTTCCAACCTCGACCATTCTGTGATTCCTTTGGTATAAGCATCAACTGTATATCCTTTGGCTTCACATTCACACCTTTACAGAACAGCTGATTATCAGCAACAGCTCTGACATTTCACAGTCTGAGGACTATGTTTTAATACTTAAATTTTGCAGACTTTGCATAGATTTGAATTATTTTCTCTGAATTATTGTTCAGTGTTATCTTTTTATGCCATTGGAGGTTGTTTCTTTATTAGTGTATTTCATTTATGAACAGAGAAGTGCAGCTAACTACAATTTATGCTTTTGTTATGTTTCTTCACCAAGAAATTCAAAGGAGAGAGCTGTTGAAATATAGTCATGTGCTTTATTCGTGGACACAAGCATTTCATAACATATGCTTGACCATATGGAATTGATAACTTTTATGCTCATTTTACCTGGGGATAAGATACTGAATAAGAGGAATTTTTGTATGAATTATAACCTTTCCCTTGTGATAAGAAAGCTTACCCCAAATATTTCTGAGACCACATATTGAAATAATAAAAATGACACAATGCAGTTCAACAGATTGAGCTCAGGAGCTGAAAGCATCCTATGTTCTAATCCCTATCCCATTTCATTTAGGTATTTTTTTACTCCATCGAGTCACTTAACACATTTTTTTTATGTCCACTGCAAAGTGGACATAATAATATCATGCTGTGTTCTTCAAATTTTTTCAGTCCTCCAAAAAGTGCAAACATTGGGATTCTGGGGTTTGGATAACCAGACTAGGATGAAAATTACCATGGCATGATTCATACAATTCAGCAACATCTCTAGCAGTCTAGAAGTGCTAAATCTTGGTATTGATGCATTGGTCCCATTTTTGCTATAAATTTGCACAGATTCAGATTTTATTTTTGCAGCATGGTTTTTAGCCTCAGTTAGCAATAAGTTAGGATTGAGGTTCCTTTGTTGTTGGCCAGGATAGACGTCAAAGTATTTTGCATTCATGTATGTACTTTTTTGAAAGGAAAGAAGAGGTGAAAATAGCGTAAAAGAGAAAAGAAGCATTTTTTTCATATTATAGTTTGTCATGTTCATACTTGTTTTATGTTTCAAATAAGATTTTTCATTTGTTAGAAGACAGGTTCCCTAAGCCTCTCCATCAGTCAATCTTTTTTTTTTTTGTAATGCAGGTGTTAAATAGTCAGTCAGTCAGTCCATTTACTTACACATTTACTGCACTGTGTTTCTGAAAGTACATGATACAGAAAAGAAACATACTTCAGGATATCATTGCTAAAACATTCCTTTTTGTATTTCATCCATTGCCCTCCTTAGATACAACACAGCAGATGTGCATTAAGTGCTTTCTTCTGGCTGTGGTGGGAGCACGTACTCCTTGCACCAGTAGAGAGGGACTGTTAAAAGCATTAGCTCTGTAAACCTGTGCACTTGTATACTACCTGATGGAGTATCTTAAATACTTGAAGAAATTAATCGCTGTTCTCCACCAAAGGAGCTGTTATGGAGAAACTCCTTCATTCTTCCCTCCCGGCCGATGAGCAGAAACCCTCTATTGCTGGTCTACTTCTGTCTTACATGTGGCCAAAAGAGAAGACCAGGCTCTCGGGAACCTTCTTGGCTGACCAGCCATGCTTTTGCGGTTCTCCAAAGCCAATAGACAGCAGTGAATAGACACCACAATTCCACAGATATGATGAAACCTAGGGAAGTTAAATTTATGTGTACAAGTATCAGAGATATATTAAAAAAATACAGCGAGACTGTTTCCATGGAAGATGTAAAACCAAGACAACATACCAAGACTGCATCAAGAAATTCTGTGGGAATATGCCTCAGAGGCTAATTTGGACATCATCAATCCTAGGGTTTTTGGAACAACCAAAATTCTCCATGGTCGTTTTTCTGCCGCAATATCAGCAGTATGAATCAGAGTTAACAGAACTGAATGCTAAGTTAGTTTAATGAGTGGTTTGGGGTGAGTTTGAGAAGATTTTACCATGAAAACGTTACTCACATTTCCATAGTTAGATCTGAGGCAAAGTTCTTGTCGCGTCATTTCCATTCTACCTAACCTAAACTTTTAATCTGACTAACAATCAGTTAAAATTGTTCTGTGCGCTTATTTTCAGATGTATAGGATTAGAATTATGTCTGCAAAGACTCAAATTGTGTAATTGTTCACTACTTTCTCCTGTGCGTGACTGAAGGCAAAAATAAGGCCAAAATTCTGAAAAAAAAACCCTAGTCCTTTGAAGCAGAACCTGGTATGGTCTTTTTCACTGATACTCTGGGAAGTCTTTGTAGGACATCCTATTTTAGCAGCAAGCTGTCCAACTGGAGTAAGAAGAAAAGCTGAATGAGCATAGAGCTTCATCATCAATTCAACCAGAAACAGTATTATTCAAAGATCTTTTACTCTCAGATGTATACATGCATCAGAAGCTGACAATAGTAAAAGCAGCTCTCCTCCTCCTTTCATCCCTCGTTCATGTACACTGTTTTTCTTCACAGTACTTTTTAAACCCTTTTTAAAACTAAAAATCTCACTGCATAAAGGAGTCCTATTTTTGGTGGTTTTTTTTGGAAAACATAGCTGTCATAAAATTCACTGTTGTTAAATAAACAAATATTTATAATGCTGAAAATACTATTTTTTAGAGTTCTACAGTAGCTGTAAGTGAGGGAAGTCAAACTTGTTGTCCATATTTGGTGGTTTAAGTGTCTAAAAAAATCCTAACATAACCGATACATACTTTCAAACATTTTTGTCAGATGTTTTTAGACATTAATTCTGTCACCGTACTTCATAATTCATTCTGCACTCAAACTCTGCTTGAAAGCAGTAGAGACTGAACTATGTAGATTTTCAGGAAGACAGCTGTGGCTCTTGATTCAGAGCCATTTGTGGATAGTACAAGTTAGAGTTGTAACAGCTGTAAACTTCCTCAGGGATGTCACTCTAGTGGATGATCAAGTTAAGAAAGTCTCTTGTTATGGAAGGACACAGTACAAACATGCCTTTTTTGATCACAGTCAGTCCCAGGAACAGATTTACTGTGAAAGCAGCAGCAAGTAGTGAGTGTCATGAGATTAACTACATTACTACAGACTGGAGTAGGGTATGCTTCTCATTAGGTGATGGGGCACAACCATTTGCTTTTGCAGACCCCCTTTCTGGATTCAACCACTTCCAGACTTGTGGTATGAATTTTAGCATAGACATTTTTTCTTCTTCTAGCTGCTAACAGTAAGTAGAAAGGACACAAAATAGTTCTAATTCCCTTTAACTCAATCCGTCAACTATGTACTACTTAGAACGTGAACTTCTCCAGATCGGTTAAAAATGCATATGCAAAGCAAAAAAGAGGAACAATTAACTCCTCCTCGTTGAGCATATCTTGTTATTTATCATACTGACTGATAAATACTTAAGTCATGCCATAGCTACATTGTTCCGTGCTTTTGGACAACTCCTTCATACGCACCCTTCTGTGTTTTGAATAAAGCATGCTTACATCTTCTGAACTATGCTGTCTTATGCAATTAAGCCAAACAATCTGTGGTATGCTGTCAGCTGACAACATCAGCACAACATGCTAGGCAGTTCTGGCATATATTTACACAAATATTACCTCCTTTTTGTCAGTCTGACTTCAAATATTGTCATTTCTAAGTAGCCCTAAACTGGCATTCTGGACTGTAAACTCTAACTACAAATACAAACACCATGAGGTACTCAAACAATGGAAAATGGAGGGAGGAAGGGGAGAGCCTAACACCATACAACAGTTTATATTTAAGCGTAAGCACATCTATGTACACACACACAAGCATATACACAGAAGTTAGACAATTATACAATGATCTCAGTATATTTATTTCCAAAAAATTAAGAACTGCAATTTCCATTTATTTGTGCGAATGAAAATATTGATGTTTTCTGATGAGAAGTTTTTCCCTGTTAAAGATGGTTATAAATCAGATTGACATCAACATCCATGTGGATCTCATCTGACCAATAATCAAAGACGTGGTTCTGACTGCCTTGGTGGTGACACAGAATAGGAATTAGGTATTACCTCAGATGGCATAATCAACTTCAGGGGACATATTGACATAAATGAGGTTTCAGCTTTGTCCTGGTATTACAGATTTTCTAATCTCATGCTTTCTTTTGTGTGGATTATTTAGAGATTAGGAGTATAGGAGGGCTGGTGTGTAACAGGCCTGCTTTTTCAGGATGAAAAAGGCTGTATCGTTATAAAAGCTCCTTGTTAATGCCAAAGATAAGTAACTGGTAGCTAGTTTCAGAAAGGAAAAGTATATCCTCTATAGCTTTTTATCAATTTACATAACAAAATGTCTTATTGATAACGCAAAATGAACTTTAAAAGGGAAACAGAAATCCAGTTTATCCTGTCCTACAACTGCTACATGTACTTTCTCGCTGTAGGATGTCACCCGTAAACAAGTTTATAAAATTGAGTAGACTATTTAAAAGGACACAAATGTAAATGCATAGTAAAAGTGCTTTTTTTTCACTGATGGAAAAAAAGACTGGACTTTATAAACCAATCAGCTCATTGAAACTTAATATTCTCAATGAAAATAAATGAGTCTGTCACTTCAATAGGCAATGATCCTGTTACTTTCCCTAAGTGGCTGAACTCTTAGGGATATCCAGAAGTTAGGACAGCTCAGTTTCTCTCCACTGTTAACTAGCAGGGCCTTACTTCATGTACGTAGTTTCACTGCACATTACTTTAATACAACAGGTGTGAAAATAAAATCTTCAAGATAGTCTGGAGCTCAACATACAGATATTTTGGGGAGGCATACGAGCCATTTGCAGAGATAGTGTTACAGAATAATATGACAAAAATGACTAAAATAATAAAGGTCTTAGCTCTACTGGATTGGCAATTAGCTAAATTAAAATAGTATCTTCCTGGTACTTTTTTTTTCTATTTAGGAGGAGATCCAACAATGCAACTTAGATACCTGTAAATGAGCTACTGCAATGCCTGTCAGATACGTGGCCTCTGAAGTGGAATCCAAAAACTTGACATGCACTGAACAAGTCCAGTACTAAATAAGTATAAATTGTCTCAGAAGAATAATTNAAAAGAAACAAAACATTCTAGGAAACAGGGACTAAAAACTTGGGTTACCTAGGAGTCCTGGCCGCTACACTAAAAGGTCATATTCCCCCATAGGTGCTCCACTTCTGGTGCCAAATCTTGGGAATCAGATACACATGCAAATTAATAGAGCTCATTAAGTTACCTTCTATCAGCTGAACCGCGGTAACCAGCCTGGAGTACTCTTCTCCTGTGGCAAACGTGAGACAAACGCACAGTAATTCACACCTGGTTTCTATACTTAATGCGCCAGAGCCTTTTAGGCCAGAACAGCTCAGGGCACAAACGGTGTATGCACGTTCTCCGCTGGTGCTTCTGTTAAAAAGAAAAAAAAAAAAGTACGTGTAGGTATTTCTAGGGTTAAAGAAAAGTTCCCTTTTTTATTTAATTTTTTAACTCAGGTATTTGAAGCGTCAAGGTCCGTTTTAAAAGCCTTTGAGAGTTTAGCAGCAGCTCGCCAGGAGGTGAAGGAAGGTTCGCGGGACCCGGGCGGGCGGGAAGGG
>VUYV01000237.1:1359624-1372371 GCA_008711295.1 Anarhynchus alexandrinus | reverse complement strand
CGCCTCAGCCCCTTTCCCGCCGCTTCCCCTCGCCTCAGCCCCTTTCGCGCCGCTCTCCCCCGCCCCGCGGGGCTGGTGGAGGTGACTGAGGGAAGGGCGGGGGGGGGACACGGACACAGGACTCCCTCACCCTCCCACCTGCCCAAAAAGGCGGCGGGGACGCAGCCGGAGTGCTTCAGCGCCCGGGAGGTGAAAGCACCGGCGGCCGTCCCCCTCAGGTGGTTGTCTCTGAGGGGGCACAGCTCGTTCGGAGGCCCCCCCTTCTCCTCCCCTCCGCGCTCCCCCACCGGACGTTTGGTGTCCAGGGGCCTGCCCAGCCCAGCCCAGCCCAGCCCGGCGGGGGCAGCGCCGGCAGGGTTAACCCTGAGGAATGCGGCGGGAGGAATGTGCATGCAGATGAGATGGATGCTAATCTCATGCTAATGAGCGGCGGCCGCGGCCGCCCGGGGCTCAGCCGGGCTCCCCGCGCCCAGACGGCAGCTGGGCTTCGCCGGCAACCCTGACCCGGGCTGCCGCGGACGCGGGCGAGGCGGCAGCCCCGGCATGGTGGACTGAGCCCCGGCCGCGGAGGAAGGCTTTCCCGGGCTTCCGTGAGCGGCCGCCTGCCTGCCCCCCCGCCTCCCGTGCCCCCCCTGGCCCCGGGTGGGGGCTTTTCCCGCTTCCCGGCTTTCTTTCTGTCCCTATGGAGCAGCTACCCCCGCCGCCCGACCATGCCTAGGAAAGCGGGGAATGGGCAGCTCCCCTTACCCGACGGCTGGGAGGAGGCGAGGGATTACGACGGCAAAGTCTTTTACATCGACCACAACACCAAGCAGACCAGCTGGATCGACCCCCGGGACAGGTGGGTGCGCGGGCAGGGGGTCGGCATGGGTTTAAGCCTTGTTTAAGAGTTGATTGGGGTGGTGGTGGGGGGAGAGCCTGTAGAGCCCTTCCCTGAGGCGACGGGGGGTGGTGGTGGTGGTGGTGGTGGTGGTGGTGTCGTTGGCGTTTGGGGAGTTCCCGACAGGTACCGAAGAGTTTGCGAGTCCCTCCCAAACCGGCGGCGCTGGCTCTTCGCCATCCCCCGGGCGCCGCGGAGCGGGGCNGGGGTTGTTTGCTGCCCTTTCCAGGTTTTCCAGCGCTGTAAATGGGTAAACTTCCTCAGAAAGCGCTTGGGCGAGCGAGGTGACCCGCGCAAAGGCTTCTCGCCCAGGAGGGAGCAACGCAGGGTCTTTGGGGAGGGATTCTGGGCGCTTTGGGGAGGCTTCGATGGCTGTTTTTAACAGCTGGATGGGAGACGCCCAAGATACCCACTGTAAAACGTGTATTTTATCCAAAGTGGTCCTGAAAAGTAATCCCCCCCCCCCAAACTTTGTGTATATTATGAAATACAGCGTTGCTATTGAAAACAGTGCCGCCTAATTACCAAAAAAACTTTTAGAAGACATTATAAATTTATGGAACAAGCTGCACTGAATTATAAATGAAGGGCTTGGTTTATATTTCTCCGGTGAAATTGGAAAAGGTAGCTGTGACGAAGCTGGCTGGCTGCGAGCTGCACAGGGAGAGTTTTGACAAGCATCACATGCTGTGTGGGGCCTACTGCTCTGTCCTACTTGCTATAACAGCAAATTCCACCAGTGACAAACTTAATACTTAAATTCCTTTGTACTTCAAAACACGTTAAGTACCTTGTAAATATTAGTGAGGTGGTAAGGTATACGGGACTGTTACTTATTACACCTGGCTTTCTCAGCTGATTATTTATTTTTTCACCTCAGTCGATAAAAACTTCTGTTTTACTGTCTAAAAACAGTGCATCTGAAGTTTTGTTTGGTTTTAGATTTTGTGTTTGTAAAGCAGAATACAAGGTGGCATGATGGAGGTAAAGCAAAATGTGACATTGGAGTGTACTCATTATAATACCGCCTCATGAGTATAATAATTTAAATTATTCTCTTTTTACACATTCTGTAGTCTGGAAAAGTTCAAGAGTATTCATGTTTGGTGGTAAAATTGAGTCTTCACTCTCATTAACAGAGTGGACAGTTAAATGAGTAACACTTGAGTGTTTGTCATCCTGTAGGGATAGGGTAAATCTTGTTTCATTAATATGTTGATTACAGGTGAAAGAGAAATCAAGCCCTGAGACTTGATAATCTGTAATGAGAACTAAGGAAGTAAAGACCTCTTTTGGAAAGAGTGATGTTTGAAATAATTGTTAACCTATGTCAATCATGCAAAACAGAAAGAGGGATTTTGCCCTAGGTGCTTGAGAGAATCCATGCTTTAGTGTACATGGCTCAACTGTGAAGCTGAATTGCCTGCACAGAAAAGTGGCTGGCAAGCCCATTTAACATGCAGCTTGCAGTATTTGTATTTACAATATCCGTATTTACAATCTGTATTTATATTGGTAACTTGGTTTGGAAAAGTGAGCAAGAAATGCATGAAAGTCCTGTGATGACTTTGCTCTAGATTCCATTGTATCTTCCAGGTATTTAGAGAATTTATGTTCAGAAGCCATACAGGACATGATTAGGGCTTGCTGTCAGGACAGCTTCCAAGTTTGTGAATACAATAAAATCTGGATTTGTGCTGTATCTAAAACTTAGCTTAAATTGTCAAAATGGAGATAATAGATTCTACAGAAGGACTGAAAACGTGTTGCCTTAGTTGATGATACTTTAGGACTTCTTTTTTTTCCAACTATTTCCTCTGGTGGAGGTCATAAAGTTTTCATAATGTGCTTGTGGATTATTACAGTACATGGGGTCCTAAAATCTTTCATTGGTAAAGCAAGTGTAGAATAGATAAGTCTTTATGGACAATATTCCTTCTGCTGTTGTTACAATACATTCCCTGGATGATTACATAGAAAAGTCATGCTTGATGTTTTAAAATAATTTTTATCCTCTTGATTTAGAAGATACAAATACTGAAGACTTGTGCTGCGAGACATCAGCCATATGTCTGTGGGTTGCCAGGTGTATTTGAGCACAATTAGGAGCCTCTTTGTTACTGGTTTAAAATATTCATGTCTAGAAATAAGCTGTTGAAAATGCCGTATTTCAAAGCTTCTTGGAAAATTTGGTGGTTTTTTTTTTTTTAAATGTAGTGATGCTTTTTCTCATGTGCTTTTCTACACTGTTCTGACAGTGCATGTATTTGTTACTGCTTACATGGTGCAGGCTGTTAATATAATGATAGCCTTGTGTACAGCTGTGAAAAAAACCCTCATGTCAGCTTCAAGCTTGGAGCTCAGTTTTCAGTTTTGCCCACTTCATTTATCTGAGTAATCCCATTGACATTAGAGAATCTCACACTTGTAAGGGCAAGAGTGAGTTGGCTTGTTGTGTTTTAGGAGTGTTGTGGAAGCTATTTGAATTGCTCTGTTCTTTGGGGTTTTTTAATGTTTTGCACTATTCAACAGTGGTTTTTCTCTCCAAATGCTTAGGGTACTGTGTTGTTTTGTTTTGAAGACTGGTGGCCCAAAAGAGAGGGCACTTTAAGATACAGTGTAAGAAAGAGAAGCATAAAGGCAAGAATGTGGGAGTTGTAGTAACATTTTCACTTGCTAAAGATGTTATTTTTTTGTTTATGACTCCTCCAAGCTACAGCAAACCTGAGAACTCTCTGATCTTGACAGTTCTTTGGAAACTGGTTTATTGTAAGAACAGAAATAGCCCAAAATATTAATTGTATCCTGCTACTACTTGACAAAGTTATAAAAAGACAACTATGGACTGAAGAGGACGAGCCAGATGAAAAGGTGAGAAAGGGTTAGAGGAATTAATAGTTTCCTTTGAAGTTCTCTTGAAACTCCCTCAAGTTCCTAGGATATTGAGTTACAGTAAGGTGTTGGCGTGGTTTTTTTTTCTGATAGACAGTTAAGAGGGGCTTGGGGTGGCGACAAATCTGAAAAGGAAAATTTTTCATTTTTTCTATTCAACATACTTTAAGTAGACCCCATGTTTGTTGTATTCCTTAGTGGAACCAACAGAGTAGAGCACCAAGGAGGAGTGGAATAGGCAATAGGAATCTCTGTACCCTCAAATCTTCAGCAGTTGGATGATGTATGGTTTTTTCACCAGGAATGCAGGGCTTCTCATATCTTGGTTTGTACATAGTAAATGGTCCGTGCTCCGCTCCTGATCACCACTGACTCAAAACAGATTTATTTTTTTTTATAGCTTGCCTAAAATGAGTTCCACATCACAAATTCTGAAGCTGTAAGTGATCTTATTTTAACTGTTTATCTGCACTCCTGTCAGAGTGGTAAGGAGTAAGCTGCTATGAAAACAAAACTATCCTTTCACTTCTCTTTCCACTGTGGAGAAAAATCTGTTTAAAATATATTTGTACTTTTGAAGTAGTTTGTAGCATACTTCTACTAGAATGTTTCTAGGGTACTTGCTAACTATATAACCAAGAAGTACTTGAGAAACATTGGATGTGCAGAAACCAGAGAACTCTACGAGTTAAGAGATTGTGAAAGGGTTTTCTTTGGGGTGATGTGGAGAGGGAATGCAGTTTCCATTGCTGCTTTCATCTTTTGGGGAGGTGAAAACACTACAATTTTTTATCATGGAATTCTGTAACTTGTGCAAGATTTGTCTGAATTAGAACACTTATTAGGTTTCAGCAATTAAATGTTGCGAGCCATTTTCCCTTAGAAAAGAAGGGCACTTTGTTTTTTTACCT
Source organism: Anarhynchus alexandrinus (assembly GCA_008711295.1). Lineage (NCBI taxonomy): Eukaryota > Metazoa > Chordata > Aves > Charadriiformes > Charadriidae > Anarhynchus > Anarhynchus alexandrinus. Next base: position 1,367,688 of record VUYV01000237.1, on the reverse strand, counting down.
TTTTCACTGGGACTTGCTTTCTCTTGTCCTGTGAACAGCAGGGGCTGTGAGGAGGGAAGACATCAGCTTGCAGTTACTTGAGCAGGAGGACTTTCATCCTGTCTCTTTCCTGGGCACTACCGTAGCTCAGGGGTGTGTGGTAGTGGTAGAAGGCTTCCAGTCGCAGTGGAGACTCGGAGAAATAGGAGGCATATAAGTACTGTGCTGGTAAAAGTTAGAAGTAGCAAGTAAGAGGCAAGCGGAAAAGGGAATAGCATGATGGGAGACATCATCAGAGATTGGAAAATACATTTGGGTTGATTCTTTTTTTGCATGGAAGTAAAGCTGTGTTGTGGCAAATGAGTAGGATAACTTTTACTATCTGAAGTGTCTGGTGTCTGAGGCAAGTACAGTTCTGTGTGAAACTGGTGATTGCAGGACTTCAGCTAAAACAGGAGAAAATTCTGAAATGTTAAAACTTCTGGGTGGGAGGGAACAAAATTTAGGCAAGAAATAGGAGTATGATTCATCTCTCCTTTGAAGAATAATGATGTTAAATTGAAGCGTCCTTTCTATTTTCCCTTGCATCTCCCTTGTTTGCTAGTAGCTGAGGAGGGAGTGGGGCTTTTACGTTTTTGGTGGCGTGGAGCTGTTAAATGATTGCCTTAACATATCTTATGAAATTCTAACCTTAATAAGAAATAGTCACCTATCTATTTGGGAAAAATCAAGAGAGGATCATCTGATGACACTTCAAGATGTACAACTTGCAATAGTGAGATAGAACAACGATTTTTTTCCCCCAAATATCTTTTTCTGCCTTGTTTCATCCTGTAGTATAATTTGCCGGTTTTTATCCTAATTCCACATAATTTGTTCCTGTCTCCTTGTCTGCTCAGGAATGTGCATATTCCCTGTGAAACTGTCTGGTATCTCATTTTGGTTTCAGTGACAGGTTGGGAACTGCTTTAACTTAATTGATGTATATTTATTCAAAATAAAACCCGTGATGCAAGTACTGAACTCGCAATGAGAGACTAGCTGTGTCTGAACTTCTGACACCTTCATTTGTTTATCCAGTGTAAAGCAGAATTCTAATATTACAGTGCTAATATAGCTGTGATAGCATCAGACAGTGCTAAAATACATAGTGATTGCGTACGTGGGTTTTTTAACCAGTCTGTCATTTGCTTGGGGCTATGTGTTGTTGATTTTAGCATTAGTGAAAATGGCTATGGTAACTCTGAGATAACGCTTTTATTCTTTATTTCTCTGGGAGTGATAGGGCTGCACTATATCTTTCATCTCAGAGCATGTGAAGTTAACAAGTCAGGAAATGCTACGGAGTATTTGCTTATGTGTGCAAAATATGTACCACTGGTTAAAGCCAAGGACTGTGACCTGGTATGTAAAGTGGGGCAAGTGGTCTAGACTGTGGTTTATCCAGACCTGGGTCTGTAGTACTTGCCTTCTGGAGCTATTTCGATTAAAACCGATCTTGACTTACAAGATAGTATCACTGTAGCTCTCATGCACAACGTAAGCCTTAATGACAAGTTGCACACATGAAGGAAAATAGACCTTTTCTCAAATGAATGGAGCTGACCTGTTTGCTAGTGGTGTCATACTACAATATGGTTAAATGAGGGAATACTTCAGAACTATCTTATATTTTCAGAGAAGGGGAACTGGCTTTAATTTGAAGTAATGACTGTGAAAGAAGTTTTCATTTTTACAGGTAAGGGTCAATATATAGATCAAATAGGGTAAATTATTTACAGCTTTAGAGATCTGTACAGATTACATTAGGAGTTCTTCTTTTTCTCCAGTTAAATAACTTGTGTTCAAGCCTTTGGTTGAAATTCTAAGCTTTGAAGATGTTACTAAGGTTATTAGAATAAGATAAGAGGATTTCACTACTTTCACTTAGTAATGTTGGTAACATCTAGAGACAAGTTGAATTTTGTGAAATGAGTTTTGTTGTGGTTTTCTTGCCACTTTTTTTAGCCTAAAAAAAAGTTATAGGTATTTGAGGTCTTACAATTTTTATATCACACAGATGAGTAAAAACTAGAATACTACTCATGGAAGTAATGGAAAAGATTGAAAATGGACAAACATCCAGTTATATTCCCATGGTGACACATTTTCAGAAAGGCACGAATAGAACCAATGCTAAGATTCCACAAGTGTTATGCAGCGATGTGTGAATTCTTATTACAGCAACCTGCAAGGGAAGTGGAAAAGGGTTGTCGAGGGGTAACGCAGCCCACTGGGTCTGCATTGTCATGGTTCTGTTTACCTGTCCCTCTCCTGCCGCCAAGTAATAAACTCACCCCAGGAGATGATTTGGCTAGAATGATCCCCCTTGTTTTTAAGGTTATTTTTCCAGCAGAATCAGCTTGTTGTGTCCCTGAATGGATGCTAGTGCTGGTGTGAGGCAGGAGGAAAGTCCAGAGCTGGGAGCAAAAGGAGAGAGTGGTGCTGTAAAAACCAAGACGCAGATCAATCCTAGCTGCCGTAGATCAATCCTAGCTGCCGTGGAACTGTCGTCTTAGGTATCCATTTCTTTTGTTGGCTTTCTCCATTGTTTTCTTGTAGGTGTCTTTGTGTTCACCTTTGCTTTCCTGTGAACCAGCAGTACAACTGTCACAGACATCTTGATCCGAAACATGTTTTGTCACCAAGAAACCTTTATGATATTACAAACTTTTTACTGGCTTTTTAGATGTTTGTTACTGTGAAGCTCTTGTTGAATAGAAATTTTGTCATTGCACGGTTGCAGAATTAGATCCTGTTTTCCAGGAATGTGCTGCTGTTGACAATATGCTTATGAATAGCTGATTTCTACTGTGTATGAAAGTAGGTCGGAAATTCTTTGACTTTGGTGTATTTTTTTCCTAATTATTCATAAAACAGGTTTTAAACTGCTGCAAAGTGTCTCACCAGAGCAATGGTGTAATTCAAGACTCTGAATGTTTTATTGTGTGAAGCAAACTGGAGCCATTAGCCTTCATGTATTTGAAGGAGTCACCTGTGTGGACAAACTGACTTGTCCTCCATTTGGAAGGAGCAGCTACTGGCTGAAAAAGGGAATGATACAGTAGTTATGGTTTTCCTTTTGTGTTGCTTTGAGTATTTTGCAGGGTTTTGCTTTGTGGGTGTAGGGTTTGTGTCTTTTTAAATAGCAGAATTTGAGTGTTGCTGAATACTATCGCTCTTCCCAGTGACTTTTCCTGTGCAAAACCATTAGTGATGGTGAAGTTCCTACCTGATGAAGTCAATCTCTGTCTCTTGTTTTTAAAAAGTGATGAAAGGGCTTCTTGGGGGATGAGATTGCCCCCCCGCCCCTTCTTTAAGTGCAGGTTTTTAAGGCTAATTTGCTTTTGGAATTTTTTTGTTGGTTAGGACTTCTGGGCTAGAGGCAGTCTGTCGGTGGTATGAATGTATTCTGTCAACTGAAACAATCATTTGCATCTCACAGAACAAGATCTGATGCTGTCCTTTGAACTTGGATACTGTTTGTACTTGAAGAAAGGCAACTTTATCTCATCAACTCTGAATGCATATTGTATTCAAAGTAATTGTTTGGGTATGTAAAGACGTATTGTCTTGGGAGAGCAAACTCAAATTTCTGCATACTCATGCCGCATGCTATACAATTCTGTATGTTGGACCTGCTTTGGTATGTCTGTGCTATTTTTCTCAATTCGTTAATTCAAACTTCAATCTTTATTTGAAAAACAAAAAGAACAACTATACTGGGATGCCTTCCGTAATATGCTGTTTGTTCTGATAACCAGGCTTTCAGTGCCTAGAAATATCTTTTTTTCTTTTTTTCCGTTTGGTATAGAGGAAAAGATCTGGAAGAATCTGTATTTTAACAAAATCCTGCTAGGACACTCTTTGTATTAGCAACTTTTGTATGTTGTTAATGAAGGAACAGTACTTTACACACCTATTGTTTCTTTTTAAAGTACTTTTATGTACTAAACTGTAGTCTTGTCCAGATAGGCATGTCTTACAGCTATATGGGACTGAATTATGCTTTTTGTATGCTCTGGGATGTATTCCCAGGTGTACCAAAGCCTACTGTCCATCCAAATCTGACTCCCATATTCCCAAGACCTATACAATGTGTAGTCGGTGTGTTCACATATTACCAAAAAGAAAAGTTAGGTCCATTTAGCTCATTCTGCCAATGCTGCCTTAACACATTATGCCACCTTGTATAGCAATTTGTGATAAATTTTCAAGTATGACCTTCCAAAAGTTATGTATGATTGTATTTTTTTCTGAGGCATTGCATTGATTTTAATCACATTCCCAGTAGTGGATGGTTTTATTGTCTGCAGGATCTGACCTAAATGGTTTGGGGTTTTTTTTCTGTTGCTTGAGTCTTTTTGTGCAAAGACTAGCACTTACCCACCCATTCTAGTTTGAATGGAGTTGTGCAGTGGTGAACAGTTCTAGTTTGGAGTGCTGTGGACTTCTCTGAGAGATTTGCAGAATAAGCTATGATACGAGTTTAAGGCCTCAAACTATTCAGTACTAAATTCCAGAGCGAACAGTGACAAACTGCCAAAACTGGAATTGGAATGTCCATAGAGTTGGAGTGAGATAGAGAAAACAGGATACTACTCAGATGATGTGATCTCTGAGGGTCTGACTTGAATTTCACCCTTCTGAAGTAAATAATAACTTTTCCTTTAATTTAGTGGATTGGAATGTAGACCTGTAGAGAAGTCCCAGAAATCAAGGTCTCTTCTTCTGTGTTTCTGTATCTTAATGTTCCTGGACAGTAGGAGTTTTGCCGAAGTTTTTCATATTTCCCACATTCTTTTGTAGTTGCTTGCTTTGTTTTGCACAGAAGTGGCAGGCCGAGGTAGTGCTCTAGTGGGTTACAGCATGAAGAAGGATAATTTTGAATGGAAGTATTAAATATTTAAAATATATTTTGCTGGAGCATTGAGTAGTAAATGACTGCACATAAGAGGATGCAATTCAAGACAGCAACCTGACAAGGAGTAAAGACTTCTTTCTGTCATGTTGTGAGTATTCCAGTGTTTGAAATGAACTGTTAACACATTTACAATCGTTCTGGTGAATAGTAGAATGCTGTGGATGTGAATAATCATCTGAGACCTCTACAGGACATTCCTGAAATAGTGTTCAAATGACTAGAGAAATTATGGGATGCAGCAAAGCACACAAACACCCTAAGCCTTTTAGTCAGGCCAGTGCGGTCAGTGGCTTACTACTGCAGTAAGTAAGGCTGAATATGCAGGAACTCACACAGTAAACAGATGATTTGTTCAAGTTTCTGAGTTTTGCAGGTTCTTTTCTGGTTTTCCTCTGTTATTTATAATCCCTAGGCTCTCTTTTTATACCTACTCTTTGAGAGAAAGACTTCAGTGAACTAGTTTGAGGTGTGCTAAGGAGTTGTAAATTGTTTACGCTGGTGTGTTACCTAAATTAATGATACTATGATCTAGAAGCTGAATTCCTTATAGCAAAACAAGTTGTTATGGTGATATGGATAAGGCTTTTTGGTTCTTGCTTACATTCTTGGTTGCTTGTATGGTGGTTGTTCTGCCTCGCTTGCCAGCATGGCTTTCAATGATCTAAAATGAGCCATGGACTTCTGCGCTGTGGCAGGTTGCTGATTTGCATTCAGGACCTGACTGACCCATTTGCTCAGAATACATGAAAGCCATCAAAACTTTATTTTTGCAGGCAAGATTTTGGCAAGAAAATAAGCCAAATGTAGACTAGGACAAAGGACAAATGTAGACTAGTTAAGGGTTTTGTCTTAAAAATCTTTAGAACCTCCTATTCTTGATATTTCATGTCCTTTTTTTGCCAGTCAGGTTTTTCTGAAAAGTGGTAAGGTATCTTCTTTCTGGTCATAGTTGTCGTGCCTAACATGGCTAGTATTTTAATAATACATAAAAAGTATGAAAAAGAGCGGGGGGGGACACACAACAAAGTAGTGTTCCCATAATCAGCACTTCATTTTTCATTTTATTCTCGATTTGGTACATGTACGAGATAGTTAAGCAGCTTCAGCCAGTTGCCTGAAGTTATTGTGAAACGCTTTTCACTCAGGACATACCTAGTCCCACAGTCACCTGAACTGTAGTCCTGACCAGAATAGGTTGTAGCTCTCTTTTGGCCCAGGATCCAGAAGTCAGCGTTGAGAGATGGGATTGGTACTTAACCAAGTTTCAATTCATTACAGTGTCTAGCAACTCAGGAGATCAGAAGCCCTCCCAACCCCCATCTTTCCCAGTTGAGATGTAGCCAAAGAGTGCTACCTTTCTTTTTCTCCTCGGGGTATCCCCTTTGGCTGTCTGACATTGCTTGATGATGAAGGTAAAAAGGAATATTGGGGTGGCAAAATCTTTCAAGCTGCCCATCCGTATACTGGGCAATCTCTTCCGTTTTCAAGAATGTCTACATTGAAGTGATAGAATTCTGAGCTTATCAAGAAGGAGGGTAAATAAATTTCTTGCTGCTGTGGACAAACTCGTCAAGGTCCAAGTTAGGTAATTTAAAGACAGGTTTTCCATCTGTAGTGTTGAGACCTTTGTATCTGCTGTAGAAATAGCCTAAGAATATACTAGGTAATGGAAATCAGGTATTAAGTTGGAAGAGAGAAGAGTGGGCACAGAATCTATATGATAATTAACAGTCTGTTTCTTTTTAAAAATTTTAAATTAAAAAGAAGGAAACTCGGTATTTTACAAAATCCATGTTTACTGTTCTGATTCAGAGTAACAAATTAGTGCATTACTGTATTTCAGTTCTGCCTGTCTATTTGACATATATTTGATTTTCAGGTGAAAACATCTTTAAGTTTCTTTCAGAGAATAAAATAGTTCATGATATAATATGATTGGGGCAGTATTCAGCTGACACTTGACAGCTCGGGTGGTCTGATGCTCAGATGAATTTATGAAAGAGAGAAATGAGACTAGCAGACACTGAAGTCTTGATTTCATGAAAAAAAATTTGTGCTAGTAAAGACTGAAGATATTTCCCTTTCCACCTTTTGTTTCTGTTTGACACCCCTCCCTTCAGTTGTATGACACAGCTGTTTGTGTTACTTGGCTGTAAACCAGAGTAGAAAGGCTTAAAATCAGCAAGAGTAAAGTTAAAAAAAATCCCATTAAAGGTCATTATCACAACAAAAGCTTATAGTACTGCTGCATCAGTGAGAAGTGAATTTACCTCCTTATTTATTTATTTAGAAAAGATGGATCATGTTCCTTAAACTAGCTTTGGTACTGAAGTCTTCATCTTGAGAAAGCACAATCTCTGGATGGTGTGGAGACTAAGGATAAATTAGGGACAGAATGCATACCAAATGAATACTGACTTTGTTTGGTCTTCCATACAAATGTTGAAGTATGTGAAAGTAACAGCAGGCAACTGATGAAAGTTAGGTTCTTTTAACAGAAATCACAGTGGTTTAACGTGGAAATAGAATTAGTACTGTTCATTATGTTGAAACTGATGGGCCAATATATAATTTGTATCCCAGAAGAGCTTCAAAAATAATTGCAAATGGAATTCAATGATTTACTGAATCAAAAAAAATTGGCAGGGTAGACTGGGATTTGTGGGCAAACATTAGAACAGGTTGTCCTGAGTGGTTGTGGGCATGACTCAGAGCAACCTGGTCTGATTTCAGAGTTGTCCTGCATTGGGCAGGATGTTGGACCAGGTGACCTCCAGAGGTTTCCTCCCACGTACATTATTCTATGATTACCTTTTTTTTTAAGGGGGGGGGGAGGGGAGTTTTCTGGGAAGGACTGGCCTACTGTTACTAAAAGCAAGTATTTCAGGATTTTATAACTGGCCTTTCCTCCATTATTTACCAGGCATATGTGGCTAGATGCGGCTGTATCAGGGTTAGATCACCAAATTACCTAAACATAGAATCATAGAATGGTTTAGGTTGGAAGGGACCTTGAAGACCATCGAGTTCCAACCCCCCAGCCGTAGGCAAGGACACCTCCCACCAGACCAGGCTGCCCAAGGCCACGTCCAGCCTGGCCTTGAACACCTCCAGGGATGGGG